>JAVTVY010022220.1:0-85848 GCA_036873755.1 Hanleya hanleyi
AAAAGAGCCCGAAGTCGATTTCATGCACGTGGGAGTCGGTGTCTACCTACGAAGTGGTAGAGATGATTCTTTTTTTCCCCGGTTAGAACAGTGTGGTGGTGCCTGTATCCTACTCCGGCCGTCATTATGGCAGGCGCTGAAAGCTATTATCACCGACGTCCACGACGTACTCCACCCCCAGGCGCGCTCTGTAGCTACCCGCACTCTTACACCGGACTGCACCCTATTGTTGTACCCCCAACGCGTGGAGTTCATCGATGACGACAGTAGATGTTGGTGTACGTCTGAACCAGTGCGTGTCTCTTTATCCCCGGAAGGCTGGATTACCTTGAAACGGGTGTTATGCGGTAACCTCGACGGTGATAGCATTCACCTGTGTGACGACGTCTACATTTTCCGTGGTCCCTATTTTGCTCGACTCCTCTGTCTCAAGCGAGGTGGTTTTACTCTGGACCCCGATCTATGGACGGCTTTGCAACGAGTAGTCCCCATGGTCGATGAAGTACTCGCTCCACAGGGGCCCCTCACAGAATAGTACGACTCATGTCTGTACCCCCTACCTGACACTATAAATACCAGGGGGTGAGACAGAGTGTGTGTCATTCACCGTTCGACATTTAGAGCAAGCATGTCATCCGACCTACGAGCCATCCTGCCCCTTACACCCCAGGCGGGGTTACACGTCTATGAAGATAAAGTCACCCTGGTGGACGACCGTGGAGCTATTTGCTGGGCGCCCGCTGAGACCCTATCGAATACGGTGACACTACAGCGTGACGGCTGGACCAAATTTAAACGGGTGTTGAGCGATGAGCTCGACGGACACCTCATCCACATAGACAATGCCATCTACGTATACCGTACCTCCCTCTTCGCACGCCTGGGCCGCTACCAAGACCCTACGCGAGGCTTCACCCTAGGCCACTCTCTGTGGTCAGCCTTGGAGAAAGTGGTGCCTATTGTGGACCAGCTGTTTACACCGGACGAGCGATCATCAGACCAGTTGGCGTGGGCTCGTGCTATGGAGGACGCACTGGCTGAACCCCATGAACAACTACATGAACCCGATACAGCCGGGGAACACGAAAGTACTATATCTATAGGGTGCACAGAGGCTAGAGTGTCAGTGTCACCTGATGAAGCGAACACACCGGACGGGGACCCAGGGGCACCCCGATGAGGGGTAAGAAGACCGTGATGAGGGGGTCCCGAAAGGGAAAAAAGGGGTCAGCATCTACAGTGAACAAGGTGTTAACTGATTTGTATTACAACCCTACCAGTCCAGCCGCGTATAGCGCTGTGGGAGCGCTCGCTCGAGCTGTCCATTCCCAAGGCATCAGTCGAACTGAAGTTCGAGACTGGTTAAAAACCCAAGACACTTATAGTTTACATCGAGCAGCCCGACGACATTTTCGCCGTAACCGAGTCATCGTAGGAGGCATAGACGCACAATGGCAGGCTGATTTAGTGGATATGAGTCGATTTGCACCCCACAATGATGGACATCGGTACATGTTGACCTGTATCGATATTTTATCCAAGTATGCCTGGGTACTACCCATTCGCACCAAAACAGGAGAGAATCTAGTACGGGCGTTCCAGCAGATTTTCAAGACGGGGCGCAAACCCCTTTATTTGCAAACGGATGAAGGCACAGAATTTCTCAACCGACCCTTTCAAGCCTTTCTTAAGAAACAGAAGGTATTTTTCTTCCATACGTACAACGAGACCAAAGCTTCTGTGGTGGAACGATTCAATCGGACCTTCAAAGGACGAATGTACAAGTATTTTACTGCCCAAAACACCCGACGGTACATCGATGTACTACCTCAACTGGTGCAAGGGTACAATCGAGCCTATCATCGCAGTATCCAGCGAGCTCCCCTCGATGTGACAGAACGCAACGAACATCAAGTGCGTGGGACGCTGTACTCACCCAGTCCACCACCACTCACGTCACCCCGTTACAAACGTGGAGATGTGGTACGGATCAGTAAAGTGAAAGGCCAATTTGAGAAAAGTTACTTGGCCAACTGGAGTGACGAGCACTTTGTCATCGTTCGCCATAAACCTCGACAGCCACACGTCTATCAACTGGAAGATCTACAAGGAGAAACACTGCAAGGCACGTTTTACGAGGCAGAATTACAACCCATAGTGAAAACACCGAAAGACTACTACACGGTGGAAAAGATTTTGAAAACGGAACGTCGACGTGGCATCCCCTATCATTTCGTCAAATGGCAAGGGTGGCCCCGTTCGTTTAATGCCTGGGTGTCAGGCCGTGACATGAAACGCCTATAAATTCTAACCCCTATCACCGCCATCCTTCAGTGTAGGGTTGTACCATGGATAGTTCACATCTACCCTTACTGTTACGAACTCGAAAAGCACAAGTGGGTACTGTAGTGTGTCTAGTAGTGCTTCTGGGTACGTTATTTGGAGGCGTGTTCTACGATTTGGCGTACGTGATATCCTGTTTCAACACCCTTCGTCCCACAATTCCACCTCAATCATCCACCACTTCGACCACTACGACGCTGCCTACGCCACCCAAGACGTCAAGGTACCGCCACGTATCAACCCAGACACCCACGCCTACCACGCCGTCTACTCCATCCACCACGTCACCTGACCGCCACATCCATCCACCCACGCCTACGACGTCCCGTACTACGACGTCCCGTACTACGACGACGCTCCGTACTACTACTACTACGACTCCACGTGATCCTCCGTCACCCCTGAGAAGCGACGACCCTTCCAGCCCATCACCAACACCACCTAGTACACCTACCACCACTACGACTCCTACGACGCTAAACACATTTAGAGTGCACGAATCACGTTTACCACGGCAACGGTACCCGTTCGACTACGATCCCCGGTGGGATCCACGAGAACGGGGGTGGGCCTCTGAACGCCGAGCGCAAATCACCAAATAAAAAAAAAACACTATGGATCCTCGGTGGCAGCATCCTTTCACGTGTCTCATCGCTGGACCGACAGGGTCGGGAAAAACACACTTCGTTCAACGTCTCATCCAACACGGGTCAGCCCTCATTTCACCTCCTCTAGCTCGCATCCTGTGGTGTTATGGAGCTTGGCAACCCACGTACGAGGAACTGGCACGTGTCCCGGGACTCACCTTAATGGAAGGCTTACCCCCTGAGGATACGCCCAAAGACACGTTGGTGGTGGTGGACGATCTCATGACGGAAACGGACAGTCGAATCACCCGTCTCTTTACCAAAGGAAGCCATCATCGTCGGTTGAGCATCATCTACATCGTGCAGAATCTCTTCAGTAAGAACAAAGAGCACAGGAACATTAGTTTGAATGCGCAGTATGTGGTGTTATTCAAAAACCCCAGAGACGCTTCCCAAATTACACACCTGGCCCAACAGATGTACCCTAAAACACGGCCTTTGTACGAGAAGCCTTTGAAGATGCTACCCAACGAGCTCACGGGTATCTACTCATCGACTTGAAACAAGACACCCCCTCACCCCTTCGATTGCGTACCCACATTTTCCCCGGAGAGGTGCAGACGGTGTACACACCCAAATAAAAGAAGAAGACAACCCACTCTAGCCGTCACTCATCATGTCTGCACGGGTACGCAAGCACGCGCCGGCCCTCCGCGTATTACGCAGCGCGCCACCGGAGGTGGCCCGTGCCCTGGTGCGCGGGGCGGATCCCGACTTGGTACGGTGTTTGTGTGAAGTGGCGCATAATGTGTTAAAAGGCAATGTTCCGCTCAGTCCTCTGCAGAAAGGGAAATTGCAACGGCACAAGGCGGGTCTCCGAACGTTGGTGAAGAAAACGGGTAGTGTCAAGAAAAAGAAACAGGTGTTACAGCGAGGTGGATTTCTCGGCGCACTCCTCGCACCCTTAGCCGCTACTGTACTGGGACCGTTACTAGGCTCCATCTTGGGACGCTAACGTCATGGAACATAGGAAAAAAATGATGCTGGTCGAACCTCGACTGTTACAGAGTTTGCAATCACCCTATCCCGTGCCTGCCACAGTGCAACAACTCCAGTCTCTGGATGAAGAGATGAATAGTATACTCCAACGTCGACTACCCGATCACGAGAAAATTCAACTCTACCATCATACGCTGAACCAGTACCAGACGTTTATGGATCAATATAGAGGGAGTAGTAGTACACCACAACTACCCACAACGCCCACAACGCCTACACTCACACCACCACCACCACCACCACCCTCATCCTCTGCCTCACCTCAGCTGGAAGAAGAAGTGTTGGCCAGTGTGCCTAAAGCCTTCAAGGCCAAGGCGCGTTTATTGTTGGACCGGGTGAAACAGAATGCCGATATGGGTTGGAACGCTGAAGGAAAACTACTGATTCGAAACCAAGTGGTGCCGGGATCTCATATGACCGATTTGATCAACGATATGGTACGTTCTCGCAAACACTCTAATCCACCGGGCTGGGAAGCCTTTGCTCAGGGATTAAAAGACACACACACCCCTCAAGAATTGGTAGGAAATCGTGAACGCTGGAAGTGGATGCAAGCACCCTCTCGACTTCCCCATACCTGGGAACGTGAATGGCATCCGCAGACACCGCCCAAAACACCCTCACGGCGGGACCGTTCTTTTCACCCCTATGCGACCTCTATACCGGCCACACCACCGCCACGACGATCACGACGCCGAGGTAAGGCGCCCAAGGCCTGGGAACCTTACTAAGGGAGGGGGCACCCCCTATAAAAACCCGGTGCAGAAGCCAGAACAACTCAGTCGTCATGTTTTACCTGACGTTGCCCAGTAATAGTTCACTCGATGTATTTCCTGACAACACCTTGGCCAAGTATGTCACTCAATTACCACAACCGTTACATTTACCGGGTCGGTGGGAATGTGGACTGGTAGATATTCAGTACCCTTACTCGTGGTACAACGTACGAGACCAAGAAGTATGGTACGAGGTGACCTACGAAGGCAAAGTCACCAAACTCATTCTCCCCGAAGGCCAATACGATACGCCCCAGAAGTTCATAGAGGGTCTGCTGTCCTTGTTGGAGTACAAGTCTCTACGGGAGGCCACGAATACTTCAAAACCGCTGAAAGTCTATCCCTTCAAGAATCACGTGATCTTGGATGTCAACCCACATAACGACAAGGTCTGTATCCTGCTGAGCCCTAACGTGACTGTGACACTCAGTCCTACACTACAGCAAATGTTAGGTCTGCCTTACAGGGTGTACCCGGGGCCCACCACCGACAACGGTGACGATGTGATGGATATGAAAGTAGGCATGTACGGACTCTACGTCTACTCGGACGCAGTGGACAGCCATATTGTGGGCGATGTGAACACACCTCTGTTACGGGTGGTGCCCATTAGCAAGTCGTATGGCAATCAAGTCAACCAGAGTTTCAACCATATACTCTACCTGCCCGTACGACATACCGATATCAACACGATGACGGTGGATATAAGAGATGACACGGGACGCCCGGTCGCATTCGAACGAGGGAAAGTGGTGCTGACACTTCATTTCCGACAAGCCCGTTCTCCTCACTTCGTATAATGTACGTGCCTTACCAGTGCCATACGCCCAGCTATGCCGACTACTACAAGAAACAAACGGGAGGAGGCTTGCCCATCTTTAGCGGTGCACGCATGCAACGAGGTCACGGATTGGGAAACATACTGGGCAGCATTGTGAAAACGTTCTTACCCTTGGTGACACGAAGTGTTAAAGCGGTGGGCAAACAAGCGGTACGCAGTGGATTGCGCGTGGCCGGTGATGTGATGGGAGGCACAGCACCCCGACAAGCCTTGAAACGACGGGCTAAAGAAGCCGGCAGCGTCTTGATCGCCAAAGCCCTTAAAAGACAACCCCGGACACAGCGAAGAGTCATTCGACGTCCAACACACCGACGACGCACACCCCGGAGGACTAAGACCCAGAAGAAGAAGAAGAGTAGTAGGAGAGACATCTTCGCATAATGGCATTCATTCACTCCGAGTGGTGTCCGTCTACCAACAGTGAATTGGATTTGTGGACTATTCCACCCACCCAAACCAGTGTAGCCGAAGGACGTTGGGTAGAACATCGACCCCTGGCTAGCCTGACGGGAACGGGCCCTGTGGAATTTACCATTGAAAACAAAGATACAGCCTACCTGGATTTAGCCCACACCTACTTGTACGTGAAAGCCAAAATAGTGGACGCAGCCGGGGCCAACGTAGCGGACGATGCAGTAGTAGGCCCAGTGAATCTTTGGCTGCACTCCTTGTTCCAATAGGTGGATATGAGTCTGAGCGATAGACTCATCAGTACGTCGACCAATACGTACCCGTACCGAGCCTACATGGAGACGCTGTTGTCGTACGGTTCAGATGCCAAAAAATCCCACTTGCAAGCCGCGCTGTACTACAAGGATACACCCGGCTCCATGAATAGCGTGCTGGCTGCCAATAGTGGGTTGACCACGCGCAAAAACTTGACAGCCGATAGCAAGTCCGTCGATATGATGGGGCGACTGCACGCCGATCTGTTCCTGCAAGACCGCTACATGATGAACGGTGTATCCATCAAGATGAAGTTGATCCGTTCCACACCTGCGTTCGCCTTGATGGCCGGTGGAGCGGCCCCCAATTACAAGATCATCCTAGAAGATGCAGCCCTGTTTGTGCGTACGGTGGATTTGCAACAGGGCGTGTTGGTGAGTCACATGGAAGCCTTATCGAAAAAACCAGCCCTGTACCCCATCCGACGCGTACAGATCAAGGTGTTCTCTGTGCCAGCCGGTACGATGATGGCCAATCGTGAAAATTTATTTCTAGGGGATCTCCCTAAACGTGTTACCATAGCGTGTGTGACCAACACCGCTTTCAATGGAGCGTGGGATGAGAATCCGTTCGCCTTTCAACATTTCAACCTGAACTTTTTGGCACTGCACGTGGCTGGCCATCAAATTCCAGCCCGACCCTTACAACCGGATTTTGGTAACCAAAACTATGTGCGCAGCTACCTGAACCTGTTTACAGGCACAGGACAAAACAACCAGGACGAAGGAAATACCATCACTCGACGAGACTTTTACCGTGGGTACACGTTGTTCGCCTTCGACCTCACCCCCACCTTGGAACACGATCATCAACTGGCCTTGCTGAAGAAAGGAAACCTACGGTTGGAACTGCGTTTCGCCACCGCTCTAGCCCAGACCATTAACGTGATTTGCCACGCCGAGTTTGATAACGTCATCAGCGTGGATCAGCAAAGAAACGTGCTGTGTGACTACGCCAACTAGAGTCATGGATACAGAACAGCTGATGGGCATACTCCAGCGAGATCCGAAGATCCCCTTTCGAGGTGTGTTTCCACGCAATGTGTTTCCCACCCACTTCACCACCCCAGCAGCCTACATCCTGAATACAGACCCGGGGTGTCGACCCGGTGAACATTGGGTAGCTGTGTACGTGGACACCCTAGGCCAAGGCGAATACTTTGATTCCTACGGACTTGCACCCCTACATGCCGATTTGGTGAAATTCATGGACGTCTCTACTACAATGTGGCGTTGGAATACTCAAAGATTACAAGGACCCTTGAGTGGTGTGTGCGGACAGTACTGTGTGTTTTATCTCACTCACCGGAGTAGAGGACATTCTATGCCAACCATCGTACACATGTTTGATGATTATTGTCAAGCCGAAGACCGTGATGTCCTCGTCTATGACTGGACGGCCTCTCGTTTTAATGTGCATGCTCCATTTCTCTGGTTAACTTAAAAATGCACTGCGCGCAGGCCACTTGTTTTTTTATTATCACGTTATTGTTATGACGTTGTTGTTCTGACGTTCATTGATGTTGAATAAAAATTGATGAAAAAACACAAAAAATGATGGGGTTTGACTTATTTTTTTATTTAAGTCCACAAGAATGTATAGAATAGGTACAAATAGAATAGTAGTGGTAGGATTAAGGTACAAAAAAAGTTCTGTCAGGAGTAGGATTCGAACCTACGCCAGCTCTTCGCCGACCAGCACTTAATACCGGCGCCTTAGACCACTCGGCCATCCTGACTTTTACATTTGTGTATCAACAGTTATAGTTCGACATTGTTCACAAGTCCAAGTAAGTGGTGCTCACACCATCGGCCAACACTTTCCGTTTCGGATAAAAGAAAGTAAAGGCGTCTCGTTGCTGAATGTACGTCCGCATCTGGTGGTCCACTACCCGAAATCCTCGGTTAGTGCCACTCGCACTGGCCTGGCTTTGCAGCACGTTCAAGTACAAGGCTTTGTCGATGTTGGGATCGCGCCGGCTCACCCCTATGCAGCTAAACTTATTTTCGTCTCCCCCGTAACAGTAATACGTTTTGGAGGAGAGACCAATCATAGCATCCCCACTCCACTCCAGCTTGAAGAGGCCCGGCGTACGCTTATCGTACTGGTAATGGTCACGTCGAGGTAGCCACTGGTCCCGTTCCGCTTCATACTGGGTACGTAACTCCGGTTTCACCAGGGACTCCCAATCCGCATTAGTGACGGCCATGTAGGCCGAGTCGGTATCCATCTCCATGAGTTGCCAGTCTGATGGATTAAAATACACACCCATGAAATCATACAGAAACTGCAGCATCCTCAGCTTGGCCACCTGGTATACCATACATCCAATCTGCAGGGGTAGGTTGTAACGGATAGTCTTCTTGGCTAAAGTGATTTCATAGGTGTCGTCATCGATGACCTCCACGGACCGAAACAGAGGAGAATTCACTTTTTTGCGGGCTTGGGCAGTAGTACAAATGTTCACGTTCACGTGCTTATCCTGGTTCGTGACTGTTTTTCCGTAATAACCATTGCCCGTCAACTTCCAAGATTCACCGATGATGGCCTTACTCGGGTCTTGGTCACCTTGACGACGGGCCGACGTCACGATGTCGGCATTCTCCGCAAAACAGGCGTGGGGTACGTATTGTATCACTTGGTATATTTGGGTAATTTCCAAACCGTGGTTCATGTACCACTGCAGTAAGGGAGTGCCCAGCAAGATTTTCTCGGCCCACATACTACCAATCAACATCCGTCGAGGTTGAGGCAAACACCCGTGTTGCTCCGCATAGGTCCTCATGGTGTCCCCAATATCATCCCGACCCACCAGCGTGTTCTTAAAGATGGGAGGGCACTGGGCGAAGAGAGGCTTGAGAGTGTCGGGAACATGCAAATCACATTCGACAAAGCCGTAGAGGTCCCCCGAACGAATGGCGTCGAACATCTGTGGCAGACTCAGGAGTCGCCGACGACTCAAGGGGTACTCGCGCTCTTTTAGGAAACGCCGTAATGGGGCAGGGCCTGGCACATCGTGTGAAATTCACACTCCCACATTTCAATCAGATGGTATCCTCTCTCTTTCACATAATCACCGTTCTCCACCACTTCTTCCCGTAATTCTTCCGGTGTTTTTCCACGTCGTTCATTGAAGCGTCCAGCGCTGAAATGGCATCCGTGGCCGTGCCAATAGCAACCGTAAAATTGGAATACGGTGGGTGTGCTACCCACCAGGGCAAACCCATCGACGGGAAGTCGACGATCTCCTATGCGCTTCTCTGTGGCGTTGGTTTGGTGTCGTATAGTAATTCCCCGTCGATAGGCTTCCCAATCCAACCACTGATCAGCCAGATGCTTGTAGGGTGTGCGTTGCGGTGTAAAATGCCGACCTTCCGTCAACCAACGTGCATAATGGCCACTGGGCATAGGTTGGGCCAGCGACCACAGGTACAAGGCATTGGCATCGAAACCGATGATCTTAGCACAGGGTTTTCTACTGGGGAGAGTAGTGACGTCCTTCTCGTGGTAACGGTGAAAAATAAGACTCACAATGTTCTGCTTTAGACAATGATGCATGTCTGCATCTTTTTGCTGTATCAGCGAGAAGTACGTAGGACACGCTTGAAAAAGATGGCGAAGCGCCAGACCCGGTAAACTCAAGCACTCCTTGAAGATATCGACGTGCATCTCACGACGAAAGAGTTGCACCATTTTCTCGGCCGCTTCCAGGAAAGGAACCACATCTAGGTTATTATACCATATCAGGAAATGTCGCAAGGTCTGCATATGTTGATCGTTCCATACCTGCTGTAGTTCCCGGTACGTGTCTTCGGGACATTCCACTTGCTTCAAATCATCAAAGAAGGCATCCCGGGGTGGCAACTGTGTTTCCTCCAAACAGTCGAGCGTGGATATATACGTGTAAGGGAACCTCCCTTTGGTTTGTGCACAGTCATACGCCTTCACCCACTGATCATAGCTATAATTAGGAGCTAAGTAGTTCCGTACATCCAGGAAATGCAGTGATGTGGTAGTGAGGGCCATATGATTATTGATCTTCTTGATGACGGACTTGAGGGTATTCGCCTGGGCCAAGTAGGGGTAAAGAAATTCCTTCACCATGTTCAAGTCATAGCGCCCCGAGTTGAAACCTAGCACCGGTAACTGACCTAGATATTGTAGGAAGCGCACTTTCAATTTCTCCGCATACGGTTTCGGTAAAGGCACATCCTGCGACTGCAGGGGCTGCGACTCGGGCGCCGACTCGGACCCCGACTCGGACTCGGACTCTTCATCGTCACTAAACGCTACACCCGGTATAGGAATCCGATCGTCCAGCTGGTCCAGTACGTCCTGGAACTTGGACACCAATAATTCTGTACTAGCCGCACTGACTTCCTCTAAATACTCCATCATGCGGATGATCAACTCATGGGAATCCCCCGTGGACACGAAACACACCGGTGCAGCGTCATAGCCAGGTACGTTGCTGGAAATACTGACACTCAGAGGAATATGGCGCTGCGTCCATTGCGTTTTTGCTGAAAACATGTCCATGGGCTCCAACAGGGCCTCAAAATCGTAACACGCCCGGTAGGGAAAATAACGATCCACCTCCGGTATGATCAAACCCTCATCGGCCAGTTCCTGGAAAATAGTAGGCGTATTATGATACACACCACCCGGATATACTCGCTTGACACTGTTGTCACAGATTTTCTCGTGGCGATGTAAGTTGAGGGAACGGTGAAACACCCGATGGCATTGGGCACAACTGAAAGACTGAGCGTACTGGCTCATATTGTTGATCAGCGAAAAATGACTCACGCCATTGTCGTCGAACACATTGACTTTCATCGTAGCAGCATACCGTTCTGTTGAACGACGAACCAATTCAGCCACAAATGTATCCTCCTCGCATCGTAATCGGTATACAAAGATATTGATGTTGAACAGTGTTTCCACGTCATCCAAATTCTTGAACGGAACTCCACGGAAGTGCCGCTTATCCAAGTCTTGCTGCTGTAAATACTGTTCCCAATAGTCATTGGCCACTGTGTCACAAGACCGGGGATGACACTCGTCCACATGCACGGCCAAACACCGAAACAGACATTTCCGGTCTTTGTAGGGCCCCTTTCGCCCTCGTGTTAATGCATACAGGCCTTTTCGATGAAACAACCAAGGGGGTAGTAGTACAGGAGCACCGATAGGATGATCTCTCATTTTCGTGACGAAAAATGTGACGTTGGTCACCATTTCCACAAGCCATTGGGTGTTGGGGCGTTGCAACCGGGCCCATTCCAATGGATCCAACGTAGTGAGTCGGTCGATGAGTGGCTCCAGAGAAATCGCATCCGTCACCGTGAACGGCTGATCAAACACATAGGTATTATTGCTGGGATAATAATACCGCACCTGGTCCGTCTCCTTGTGCCGTAAAATGTACCCGAATGTCATATTCAACTTGAACGCTGTCACCTGATCTGTGAAAATATTCTCGGCATAGGTAGACAGATACATGAGGTCCTGCAATCGAAAGTTATACAAGTCCAATAGACGACGGTCACGGTGAAAACAATGGCGTATGGTAGCCCAGTGACGTCGATAAATGTCCCTGACACGTTCGTCTTCAGGCAAGACTTCAACCGGAGGTGCTGCTGGGTCCCAGGGAAAATCTTCTCCACGTCTCATGCTTTCGGCTCATACAAGCGGATAGGCAAGCAGGCAGGCAGACAGGCAGGCAGACAGGATGGTCAGGTCAATCAGGCAGGTAGGCTGGTCAGGTCAATCAGGCAGGTAGTGCAATGAATACACCCCTAAAAATCGCCTGCTTTTATACGTTTTTCTACAATCCGCCATCTTAAACCCACCACCCACCACCACATGCCGCCATCTTAAACCCACCACCCACCACCACATGCCGCCATCTTAAACCCACCACCCACCACCACATGCCGCCATCTTAAACCCACCACCCACCACCACATGCCGCCATCTTAAACCCACCACCCACCACCACATGCCGCCATCTTAAACCCCCCACCCACCACCACATGCCGCCATCTTAAACCCACCACCCACCACCACATGCCGCCATCTTAAACCCACCACCCACCACCACATGCCGCCATCTTAAACCCACCACCCACCACCACATGCCGCCATCTTAAACCCACCACCCACCACCACATGCCGCCATCTTAAACCCACCACCCACCACCACCAGCCGCCATCTTAAACCCACCACCCACCACCACCATCACCCCATGTGACACAATACGCGCTTCTCATTGGATGTCGCTGTGACGTCACAACAATTTCTGCGCATGCGCAGTGAGGCGCTAATCCCTCTATCTGCTCTTACGCTACTACTATCCCGGCCTCCAACAGGCGTGAGATGCCCTTTTTGGGATTGTTCTTTTCAGTTTCACCCTCACTGACTCCAACACTCTTCAGATGAAGGTTCGTACCATTTCGTCCAATAATTTTGGCTTTTTTCGGCGGTCACAAATATACAAACAGAGACGTGTAGAACTAAACACAAGTCCCCGGCCCGTGTAAATCTTGTTAATTCAGCTATCCTTTTCTCGAACTTAAAAGTAGAAAGATTGAAATTGGAGCAATATGCAAGAGGTGGGAAAAATTGACGTCTGGCGACTAAAAAGCAACCATATGACTTAACAGGAAAGCTTCACTTGGCACCTCACCTGAGACCCGAGAATACGGTGGATTCTCGGTCGTAGCCTTAGAATCTCAGCCGCGCTTTTATTGCAGCTGTTAATATGGATAATATGGAGTATCCCCACGGCCCCTAGCAACGGCTTAAGCGGAATTCGATACGCTAGCTCGTGAGCTGTGAAGACAGATCAACTCAAACAAATAACTCATCCGATGTTAATGGATGAGCATCGAGGACGTCTGGTGAAGTAAACGCCTCAACATGGGGTGAATCTGGTAAATGCTAGAATAATCTTTTTTTTCCTTTTACGAGATGAAAAGCTGAATTGTCAATTTTACAAGGATAAGGGGCGATTTTTTCCTTTTACACAGGCGATTATGTAAACCTAATTGGTATAGGTGGTTTCAGCCACCCGGCTCTCCCTTCTCAAAAAACTTTTCCCTGATACTCCAGAATGAAGAAACGTCAAGGGCTGTAACTTAGAGCAGTTATAGTTATGATACTGATGTTATTTTTGAGCCTGTTGCATAAAACTCGGAGCACAGCTTCATGAGTAAATTCATAATGGATAACATTAGGGTGTACCGGAAAGTTCTGTTTTCATCGTATTCCTTCAAAATTAATGTGTTGTTCTTCGTAAAAGTGCTCAAAAGTATTTTATCTCAAATAAGATGATTATTTACTAATTTACCAGGTAGTTTCAGCGAAAAAAAATCCACAAATAAAAAAAGGGGAAAAATCTGTCCGAAAAATCGTCCCCAAAATGGCTTATTTTGGGAATATAATGTCACTGTGATGTCATTATGGCCGCCATCTTGGATTTTGTGACATTTTCCGGTTGCGCATGAACCAGTGATACAGTGTGGCAAGTTTCAGCTTCCCAGCCTGAAGGATAATGAAAATAACGAAGCTGTTTCTAGGCTAACTATTCTTTAAATAACAATATTGCCCCTCAGATACCCTTTTGGGGGCCAGAGGGCATCACACAGCCCAGAGCAAGGGGCACCCCTTCTGATATTGTTCCATATGCCTCAAGTGATGAGTGTGCCAAATTTGGTGCTTTGGTCCAGCGTGTCACGATCTCCTCAAAATATGACCCTAAGTCACCTCACTACATTGAAGCCCCATTGTTTCGATACTACACCGGCATGTCAAACTATATTTTAACCCCATCTTAAGTTGTTTGGGCGATTTTGGACCTGGGTTGGGTTGGGGGGTGGGGGGTGGGGACATTTCGGCCCCCATCCCCTAAATATTTTTCTTATCCCTTAAGCTAGGGGGCTGGAACTTTCCACACTATACCCTTTAGTGAAGGCCTTCTGGAAAATGTAAAAAAAAAAATTCAAGATGGACCCTTAAGATGACTCATTTAAAAAAATATTTTGGACGATTTTTCGGTCAGATTTTCCAATTTTTTTATTTGTTTGTTTTCTTCACAAAAACTGCATGATAAATTAGTAAATAATAATGTGATGTGAAATTAAATGGCGTTTGAACACTTTTTCTCACAGAAAAGCAGATATTCTGAAGAAAAATTACCAACACATCAATTTTCTTTTACCCCACACGATCGCCATTTTGAATTTACCATGATCCTCTGCTCGGTGGGTTATGCAAATAGGCTAGAAATGACTCCAATATGATAAACTACAAAGTCACGGAGTAACGAAAATTTATTCTATTATGTGAAGGTGTATTCTATATTTTCAAATGAAATTGTCAAACCTCATACATCAAAGTGAGAATATAATTTATGGTATTGGCTGGTATTTTATATTAACCACATCCCAGGTCGTAATCGCTGTTTTTGTGCTATCGAGCCTGGGGAACAGCCCCAGTCCACCGATGGAGGAAACACATATATAACATAGGTTACTGTTGTAAAATCTCATTCAGTTTTATTTTTTTTCATAGTTACTCGGAGGTGAGGTCTACCACTAACACTCCAAGGTGATCAAAAAGGATCCACATACAGGGGGCGCTTTTCTCTGGCACCAGGATTATGGGTAATCCAGTTTGTGCGACCACTGTGTTTTTGTAAAGTGTGCCCATATCAGAAAGAACTCCTTTGTGGAGGGACATTCTCATCTCTTCTGCAGATACTGGTACAATTTCAAGTGTCTCTACCCCACTATGGGCACAATGTGGATAGCTGTTGACAAAGCTGACAGAACCAATGGCTGTCTGCAGGTAAAATAATACTGAAGTCTGTCCATTATAATTAGTCGTCCACTTTGGTGCATGTCAGAAATCAAGAGTTGGTTCCGCGTAAATTTTTTTCGTTTTTGCAGCGTGTACTTTGTAAGTCACGTGAGCGGAAGTGACGTCACAAAGTGCGCTCAAATACGCGGTCAAATCCCTTTTGCCCAGTCAGCGGTCCTTCATTTCAGAGGGTGAGGGTCACGTGAACGGAAGTGAGGTCACAAAGCTCATGTGCAAATTTTTAAGGTCAATGCGACAGAATTACCTCTTTCAAAGGGGTCAAGAGTCACGTGAGCGGAAGTGACGTCACAAAGTGCACTCAAATACGCGGCCAAATCCCCTTTCAAAGGTTGAGTACACGATGGTCGATCCGTATTGTTACGTCAGCTTTACCGTAACAGAAAGACCTGTGAAGTCAAGGATTAACAATCAAATATTTATTTACAATACTAAAATCATACAATTTAAGTAAGGTTAATACAACAAATAAATGTGTCTTAGTGTTCAATGCTATACTGGTGTAAACCTTACAGTCCTTGTTGACGCGCACAAATGACTCTTCTGTATAATGGTAATCCAACACTGCTCAGTTGTACACAGTCCTAGTAAATGTCCAATATACAATAGCCGTTAACAAATAGCGTATGTTATGCAGCAGCCAATACACAGGAGTAAATACTCCAGCTGTGCGTAGTTACAGGCAAAGGTAAAATCCAGATAGTAACACAGTATAACAGTCTCACATAAAAGCCAGTTTGAATTCCCTACTGAATGACTGAGTGATGCGCTATTTATACTCTATGAGGCATTCCAGATCATTCTGCCATTCAAGAAGCTTCTAGAATACACACCATTACCGCATCATCTGACCTAGATACAATTTACAATAGCCTTCCAGAAAGCTCTAAGTGGTTGACCCACATAATAGTACGTAAACAAGCTTGCGTCAGCTCTATATTCTAGAAACATCCACAATGTCTAATAATAGACCACAATACTGTGACAGTCACAAAATAATACATGAATACATTGAGTTATAGTACGCTGTATTACCATGTACCGTTCAACTCCTCAAATCCGGTGATCTATGAATAGAACTTTCAGATCTTTCAGATCTTTCAGATACGAATTATCTAGAGAAGCGGAGATCGAAGAGTTCATGAGAGACTCAGATGATGAATCTCTTCTTGCTATTTTAAATGCAGACACAACACGAGTGTGATCAGCTGAACAAAGGTAAATTTTCCTCCGCTGACGATGAGAAATTAAGAGATCTGGCTAACAAACGAAAACGAAAACGAAATGGGGATTACGGATATTTAAATGTATTAAATTCGTTTTATATTATTATTCAAGTCTTATAAATAAATACATCTAAAGAAAAACGTTTAGATCTAACAAAAAATAGCTTCTAAATATACCGGTATTAAGATGCAAACTTGAGTCGCCGTTACACCAACCATTGTTTGAGATCAACAACTTCCACGGTTGTGCTTGAGGCGGGTGTGTCTATCATTGATGTGATGTCGGTTACAGGCAACAGAAATGAAGCCAGTGTCAGAAGCTATGCGCGGAAACCGTCTGTTCCGAGGCCGTGGCAAATGAGTGAATTGTTGCAAACTGCTGGCTCTAAAACACCTACAACAAGTGTGTCCAAGTTATGTAACAGTAGCTCGACATCAAATGTTTGTAATTTCACTTCTGTTCCACAGTCATTACATCTTGGCGATTTTTCCAAATGCCACTGTTTCCAATAGCACCTTGACTATAAATTTCCTTCCTAGTTAAATAAATACTTGCAACACATTTCATTGTTTGAAAAAAAAGCTGTAAATTAATATTTATTAAAGACATAAATTTCTGTCTTAAGTTTAACTCTTGGTTCCATAGTGAATGTTTAAGAAGGCCACAGAAATTGGCTTGTATGTTTCACTGCGCCCCCTTCTGGGAGACCACATAAACTCGTCCATTGATATTGGCACGCTGCCAACTGAGGCGGACGGCGCATTTCAACAAAAGGAAGAAAGGTTGTGAACGTTTACCATATTTTCCCAATCTTTCATTGTAATCTTTTTTGATAATCAATTTGAGTAGTGCAATAGAATAGAAATAATGTTTTCAAAGGCGTGCTATTCCCACGCTAACCGTGTGTAAAATAACGCCCGCGCACTAAAATTTATAAAATTTCCCACAATAACCGTGCGTAAAATAACGATTTAGCACGCCTATGAAAACAGTATTTCTTAAAGTGAACGTAAAGGCTGAGGCAACATGCACCCTGTGGGAAAGAGCTACATTGAAATACTGAAATAGCAGCAACAAATATTTTTGGGGATTTTTTTGCACCGAGTACGAACGAAATTATCTCCGTTGTATTATTGTTCCCCGGCTGCCGCCATGCTGGCTATCTCACTCAGAGCAGTGACGTCGTATCACTTCGGAGCTCTTTACTTCGTGGAGTTAGAAAGGCTAACACGCTTGAAACAGCCGAGCTCTCCACCACCGCAATTACAATTCGTGCTACAGCAATGCCAAAACAAAGTGATACTACGTCACAGGAAAATATCACGTGCTATCTCACTCAGAGCAGTGACGTCGTATCACTTCGGAGCTCTTTACTTCGTGGAGTTAGAAAGCGCAGAAAGCATGTAAACATAGCGACGCACGAGGAGGCTAGCCTGACTTCAAGTTCTGACGAAGAGACAAATGAAGGTTTACAGGGTTACCAGTTTGAACCAAAACGCTCCGATGTCGACGAAAGTAGTGAGTAGTTCATCGAACGTTTCAGGTCAGTAAACACTTGCTGGAGACACGCAACACAATCAAAACACGCTTGAAACAGCCGAGCTCTCCACCACCGCAATTACAATTCGTGCTACAGCGATGCCAAAACAAAGTGATACTACGTCACAGGAAAATATCACGTGCTCCGTACAAGCGTTTTCATTGGCGCAAGGCTAATGAATAAACTGTTATGGCCGACTCCAGTCGCTCGTTGCATCAGTCAATAATTCCCGTGTTTGGAATTTTTTGTTTGGAAGGGAAAAAATCACAAAAAATATTTGTTGCTGCCAAATGATACTTTTAATATAGTTCTTCCACGCAGTGCGTGTGTTGTCGCAGCCTTTACGTTCACTTTAAATATAGCATGGTACAATCGCTTGCAAAAGGTTAAAAAACATCCGTGCAGGCCCGTTTGTGTCATGTCGGTAGATGAAAAATGGTGCCCAATTGTCAAATTCCCGGATGATATGAAAATTAAGATCGTAGCGCCATCTATACACTCTGGACACAAGGACGACAACTCTGACAGGGCAATAACTCTGTTGACGGCTGTTTGAAGGAGTAATAGGTAGAAGCATTGGGGTGGTCATTTTTTTCTTGTGGATTTTGCTATAGGGTTTTGGCATATTGTTTTCTCTGTCTCACCCTGTACAAGACGATGGTTGGTGTATCGCGGCCTGGGGTTACTTTTTGTTGAAAAGTTATGATGACGCATGCGTAGTAAATAGGCAGATCGGGGGTGGGCGTTTTGGGGTCGAGGTGGATTATCCGTGGTCCGAACGGGCCGTGGAAGGTGTCGATGTGTAGCGCCTGTGGGGGGAGCGTCCGACTGGACAGGTGTGGGCTATAGTGCGCATGCGCAGTCGAGAAGTAGTAGCGAAAGAGGGCATTTTGGAGGAGCGCAAGGGCGCATTTGAGAGATTGAGGGGCTATATCGCATCCAGATAGGGCGTCTAGGGTCTCACATTGAAGCTCTTGCGGTGCAGACCACGACTTGAGGGATGGCATT
Organism: Hanleya hanleyi; assembly: GCA_036873755.1. Taxonomy (NCBI): domain Eukaryota; kingdom Metazoa; phylum Mollusca; class Polyplacophora; order Lepidopleurida; family Hanleyidae; genus Hanleya; species Hanleya hanleyi. Next base: position 18,992 of record JAVTVY010022220.1, read on the forward strand.
GTCATCAGTTTGGTCATAGGTGTCGTCATCAGTAGGAGTAGTAGCGAAAGCGGGCACTTTGCGGTGTGTTTGAGTGATTGAGGGACTGATCTTGATCCGAATGGGTCGTGGGAGGTGTCATAGTGAAGCCCTCTTGAAGGAGCGTCCGACTGAATGAGTGGGGCGTGGAAATGACCTCATTCCGCGCATGCACAGTAGAAAACGAGCATGGGAATGGACGTTTTGGGATCGCGATGAGCCAGTATTGGTCCAAATGAGCCGTGGGAGCTGTCATGGTGAAGCACTCGTGGAGGAGCCTCCGACTAGACGAGTAAGGCGTGGAAGTAGGGGCTAAGGCGCACATGCGCAGTAGAAAAAGTGCATGGGAATAGCCGTTTTGGGGTCGAGATGGTTCACTATTGGTCGGAATGGGTCGTGTGTCGTGTCATTGTGGCCTGCGCCTGCGCATTCGGGGAGTAGTAGAGAAAGGGGAAATTCAGAAGTGCAAACAAGCGCGTTTGAGGAGAGGTGGCCATGTTCGCTCAGGCTACCTGGTAGAGTTACCTCAGCGTATGTGTGGAGGAGGAGGAAGAGGAGGAGGAGGAAGAGGAGGGGGAGCAACAGGAAGAAGAGGATGAAGAGGGGAAGGAGGAGGAGGTGGTGGAGGAGGAGGAGGAATGCGAATGAGTAAGTAAGTGGTCATATAAAGTCGTTTGCAAACCATTGAGTCTGTAATCAAGCTCTGATCGCATGCGTTGTAATCTTATCACGCCCATAGATATCATCCAATGGCTGACCCGGATATATCTTCTGCTGCATAAGAAACAGATAGTACCCGAAGAAGATACCGACAAAACTACCCGTACCCAGAATCTGCTGACCCTGCATGAGGCATTTCAAACCTTTATGGAGACGCAGTTGGACACGGGAAATTATCTTCTTCAACCTCCAACATAATAATGTCCGTCCATAGATGCTCGACAATGCATAAAGCGTTGGGATAGGGCGTTAAGGTGGTACGACGGGCGTTGACGGGTGTCACTGCATTTCGACGGAGTTTCGTAGTAATGTCCCCGGTCTAATTTCATAATACGATAGACTGTCCGTGTTCTGCTTTTCATAATTCTTCTTGTGTTCTTATTAGCTTATATCTATAATACCATCCTATTCAACATTATCAACGCTACAAACGAGCACGTACAGATCGATGGCTGGCTTCGTCTACACGCTGATCGGGATCATGGAGTATATGTCTCGCCTCAGTTATGCCCCTTGGGTGTGCCTGAAAATCAGGACTCATTTACGGGAAGAAAATCTGACAAAAACTGGCAGGTAGACCCCCAATTTTTGTTTGCCTTTTTGAGACCGGACCACTGAACGTAAGTAAGAAGTTTAATTGAAATCGCTCTTACAGATTTTTTTCTGGAAATTGAGCCGAATTTGACCATTTTTCGACATTTTAACGGGTTTTCTAGGAAAAATGAAGCAAACTTGGAGGGGAATGTTCGAGATTCATTTTCTATATCATAGCAGTGCTATGTCTTAAAATAATAGTTTAATCATGCTCTTTCAGAAAATATGTACATATAAGTCATTTTGGTTGAAGATTTTACGACAATTGCATGCCGAATGGAAGAATCCCTGGAGTGCACCCTTAGTGTCAATTCCATGGAATGTCTAGAACAATTAGAGCTTCTGAGCTAGTTCACCAGGACGTTGAGGCCTTGAGTTGGGCGTTGGCGGGCGTTAATATCTATAAAAGTAAGCGTATCCCAAAAACGTGCACAGTCGACGTTCAACCGTCAACATGGGCTATACATGCTCTGAGTGCGAACGCACGTTCAGCAGACATTATGATATGATGCGACACCAGAAGAATATACATGGGATTGAAGACACCGAGGAGTCCATTGAGGCGGATGCTGATACTGAGACTGCTGAGAGTCCACCGACTGATGCCGAAACAGAGACTGCTGAGAGTATCTACTGATATGGAGAGCTTGACCTCAGACAGTCAGCCTACATCCCAGGGAAGTGAGGAAGAACCTACCTTCTGGGATCGTATTGTACATGAAGCTATTAATACTCACGCTGCGGCGATCGAAGACGCTGGAGAGGACAATTTACAACAGGCGCACATCAAAATGCGCCCCTGCATCAGAAAAACAGTTATGGCGATCTATGATCGGTATAATCTGCTACCGTTTGAAACGAAAGTCGATCCCACGCACAGGTTCATCATGATGATCAAGCGTCACTTGGGAGAGGATACGGGACAATCACTTACAAAGGCCATGCAAAATGCTATCAAAATGCGCAACAGCTGTTCCTGGACATGTTGCCGTTACAGTATCCTGGTCTGCCCGACGACGATTAGAACAAACGGATCAGAGCGAACATGGCCAAAGATTGAACTTTTTGAATTGGTGACTTTTGATTGGACCAGATCACCTGAGAATACATCTAACGGGTGAGAATACGGTCCCCGATACGGGTATTCCAATGTTTTATCTACTGCGCATGCGCGCCATAGCCCCTACTTCCACGCCATACTCATCTAGTCGGAGGCTCCTTCGCGAGTGCTTCACTATGACACCTCCTACGGCCCACTTGAACCAATACTGGTCCCTCACGATCCCAAAATGTCCATTCCCATGCACTTTTCTACTGCGCATGCGCGCTGTGGCCTCTACTTCCACGCCACACCCATCCCGTCGGAGGCTCCTCCACGAGTGCTTCGCTATGACATCTCTTGCTTCCGATTCGGATCAATAGTGACTCATCTCGAGACTAAAACGTCTATTCCCATGCATTTGTTTCACTATGCATGCGCCGAATGAGGTCAGTTCCACGCCCCACCCATCCAGTCGGACGCTCCTCCACGAGTGCTTCACTATAACACCTCCCACGACCCATTCGGATCAAGAATGGTCCCTCAAACACACCCCACGCACCACCCAAAATTCCCGCTTTCGCTACTACTGCTACTGATGACGTCGCCAATAACGTCACTGATGACATGGCCATCCCTCAGTTGGTGGTCTACACCGCAAGAGCTTCGATATGAGACCCTATACGCCCTATTTGGATGCGATATAGCCCCTCAATCTCTCAAATACGCCATTGTGCTCCTCCAAAATGTCCACTTTCGCTACTACTCCTCGACTGCGCATGCGCACTATAGCCTTCCTTCCACTCCACACTTGTCCAGCCGGACGCTCCCCTCGCAGGCGCTACACACTGACACCTCCCACGGCCCGCTCGGACCACAGATAATCCACCTCGACCCCAAAACACCCACCCCAATCTGCCTATTTACTACGCATGCGTCATCATAACTTTTCAACAAAAGTCACCCCATGACCACGGCCAACCATCGTCTTGTACAGGGTGAGACAGAGAAAACAAATGCCACACCCCATAGTAAAATCCACAAGAAAAAAAGATCACCCCAATACTCCTACCTAATACTCCTTGGGACAGTCAGAGTTGTTGCCCCGTCAGTGTTGTCGTCCTTGCGAGTGTATAGATGGCGCTACGATCTTAATTTTCATATCATCCGGGAATTTGACAAATTGGCGACTTTTTTTCATACATGTACCGATATGACACAAACGGACCTGCACGTTTTTTTTTAACCTTTTGCGAGCCACTGTACCATGCTCTAATATGAAATAGGCAAAGCCTAGAAGCGAACGCAGATAGAAAATCTGCCTTCTCTTCTGGCTTTACCTATTACATATCAAGTTAGAAAATTCAAATGAAATTCCCAATATTATAATTTATACTCTGCGAATGCAGTGGAAAAAACAGAGATTTGGATGGGAATAATAATAATTTAATTTATTGCACAATACAATTTCAATTCAATTCATTCCTTTACGCCCAAACCACTCTCTGTGATATATGGGGGAAAATACATGGATAACAGCTCGAAACAGCCTTTAAACAAATATACAATTATCAAAGTAAAACACTTAACATGGAGTGTCAAGTAAACTTACAATCAGCATAACCAAGTTTGTAGTTTAGATACTTTGTTGTATATGATAATAAATTGATATATTAACGTTGCTGCTGACAGTTCATCTATGAACTCTTTACCTATGGAATAAACTTGCGGAATAAATTATGCAAAAATATTAATTTCCACATATGGTATGATGGCCCTAACATTTTTCCATGGGTACCGTAGGTAGGGTAAACTATATATTTTCAGAAAGGTGAGTTGTCTCACCTTTATTATGGGATATAGAAAATTTCTGGTTTTAGGGTTGTCCAGCGAAGTACACCTATAAAAATAGTTCCAAATTGTTTATTCTTTCTCAGACCAAAATAGTTATCCTTCAGTGATTGACAGGCTTTGTAGGCCTATATATAGTCACTTAACATGTACTTAATCTCAAATCTGTATTATTAATACTCTATTAATTGTTTTCTTTTGAGATATCAGATTAATACGCACTAAAGTATGGAAGCCTGCTATGGTCACTCTTCCAAAGATTGACCTCAGCTCAGAGAAATGCAGTTCAGGAGGCAACATGTACATGTGTAAAGAGCTGCCCTACCATAGCTCTTGGGGCTGTACATGTATCTATGCTGGGTCTAATTTCTGAAGAATGAAGAGGTCAAGCTAAAACTAGGTCATCACATGGACTGGTGTTAGGAATATATGTACATGTATGTAGTGAAATTAATGAATCAATTGAACTTAAACTTAGAAATAATACTATCTGACATGTCTGAGAACTGAAATATTCTGAGATGGATGCCTTGGCACTTGTGTTCTAATACTTTCATTCAGTGCCAGTACCGGGTGTATGTATAATAGTAGTACCACTACATACGGATCAGCTTGGTATTATGGCCAGTTTTTCGTGTGTTTTTGGGGGGGCTTTTCAAACAAATAGATACTATTTTGAATTGAAACTCTGGGAAAGAAATCTGCTGCTCAGGAAGCAGCTATATCTCCACTATTGCTACCAGTCAATCAATAGTCTCTGAAAATGATACTCGGGTGAGTCGGGTATGACAATCAGTGAAAAACTATTTTTCCTGTTAGCCATTAATTACAAAATACTAATTTACAAATGGAAGTACAAAGTGCAATAAAATCTAGATTATGCAAAGAAAATTTCACTTGCGATGGATGGTATCTGGCCCAACCCTCAATCAAGCAAATAAGCATTTATCTTCTGAACCACCTTTCTATGTATGCCCATGGGCCTAGTTACAATCCTTAAGCTTTGGGGATTCATATAAATAAAAACTTATGATGGAAACCATTCTTGAATTGTTTGTTGTTTTTTTTCAAGTCGGGGGGAAAAAAAACCCACGCACAACTTACGAAGTTACATCGCCCACACGGGATGATGACGCCATGCTTGGAAAACCCCTTTCATTTGTTGCATTTCATGAAGCTATCTATATATTTTTACAATCATTGATGCTTTGGTGATTCGTATAAATAAAATCTGATGATGGAAACCTTTCTTGAACTTGTATGTTGTCTAGTCAGTAGAAAACAAAAACACAACACACGACGGCCGCAGTTTCCCCACACAATTGTCACATGACATGACGTTATTTGGCGATTCTCGATGTAATAAACTCTAAATCGAGGCTGAAAAGAATGTAGCCAGTGATTCATATATCACGGGACCGTTAAGTGGTCAATTTTTCGCTACGAGGCCGAAACAACCAATCACAGGTGTGTTTAGATAAGGCTATCAAGAAGCCGCTGACAACGGCTTTCCGGCGCAAGTTTAAGAACATGAGCCGCTCACGCTGGATGAGCTTGTCAATCTCGCGCTTCATATACAATGCGTTCCAACTGAGAAAATGCAAAAATTTAATTGTCCCTGTGTGATATTCTCTCTCAATTCTCTATTGTTCCGTGATGCTGCGCTTATAGACAGGATAAGGCACTCAACATTCTGCTATATTTACAGGTTACATGTAGGGCCTAGCCATGTTGGACTGAGTTTCGTATTGATCTATATCAAGTTCTTCACAGTCACAAGCTACTGTTATCACTACTCCTTGATTTTTGCCTGGTCATGTTCATATCTCACAAGTTGTTTGAGTGTTATTGTATCCAGTCCTTAATGGACATGTAAATTGTTTCTATGATACCATAAAGTTGAATTGAATTGAACGACTTGCCGTAGGCAATGAGTTAAGTAACTTTAGGCAGCAATTAATATAAACAATTATGTACATGTATATGTGTGTAACGGCACAATCTATAATTGGTGGAGGAAGGAAGTAAAATGGATAACAGTGTTCACTAGAACTTTGGCTAAATACTACTTCAGTTACATTCGGAAAAAAAATGAATAAGAAAAACTTCATGTATAAGGTATATCGTTGATACAGATGGTACATATCAATTTGCATTGTGGCTATAATTAGATTAATAGTTATAAATAGGCAAAATGTTGGTTAGGCTTTACTCTCGTTAAATGTCCTAGGCCAATATTCCACATAAAGATAGCTTTTTTTTTACAAACTTAGGTACATATCAATACTAGTTTGTATTGACTGGGATGCCTGTATTGCTCCCTCATGTTTTCACAGAAAGGCCGGCATACAAGTAATGGTTCTCGTCGCCAACTGCATTGATTGTTGTCACCGAGTTCACATAGTCTTTCTTCAAGTATTTTATTACTCCACGCCCGGTATTAATACCGTACGCATCTTTCAAGTTATGACGTTACATCACCTGAGTGACGTCCCTTTGCGCAGCGACAAATTCCTCTGGCGAAACGATAGGGCCAATCCCCTATCCTTTAACATAGCGGGGTGTAAAGATTACTTAATTCAAGGACTATTTCAGTTGTGAAACATGGAGTTACGCTTTGATGGCCTTGGTAAAGGAGTATTATTGTGAGAGAAATAACATTGCGCTACCCCAAATATTATGGGGTTTCGCCAAATGACGTCAGTGCGCAAAGGGAGTTCACTCAGACGAAGTAACGTCATAACTCGAAACATGCGTATTGGAAGTCTATACTCTCTAAAACATCTTGAGTGAAATTCACTCAAGTTTGAGTGGAAATTCATACCACTCAAGTATTTGAGTGAAATATTTCACTCAAGTTTAGTGAAATTTGACTCAAGTAATTGAGTGAATGTTACTTCACTCTAACTTGAGTGATTTTGTCCACCACTTGAGCGATTTATTGACCCAAACTTGAGCGGAATCCACTCAACTAGATAACTTGACATGAAGTCGTGCCTAAAACACATCTAAATCATGACTAAATCCAGGACAGAATCGCATTCCAAAGCGTTCCAATGGCCCTGTGAAACCGGTATCTGTAATGTCGGTGCCTTGATATATTCCGATGTATGGCTAAACTAAGACAATGAAAGAAACAATTTCCATCACCAGGGATATCAATAATGTTGCACTGAAATGCATCCATTAATTTCAGTTCAGATTGTTTTACGCTTTTTCTGGCATAAGAATGATCCCAAACATTGTTTGGTTGTGTCTTTACATAGTTGTGATCTATTGTAAAAATATCAATGACAACTGAGAATGAGGAAGAAAATAACCGGATTACAAAAAGTAATTGAAAAAGATAAAATTAAAAATTTTATGTAAGGGGAGTAAATCCAATGTTTTATGTAGAGTTAATTCCCCTCGCTGTAAGTTTCACTTTCGGTTGGAGTTGCAATGCATGTTCAGTTTGAGTGAAATTGAATATTTATAAGCTAAAGGCAGTACGAGTGTTGCAGCATAAGGCAGTTGAACTACCAATAGTTAAATATTCCTAGGTTATGAAAGTAACGACAGTAGTAAAATAATGTCAACACTTATTTGTGCAGCAAATTTTAACAAACCTCTGCTGAAATCAACCCTTTCTTTGTTGAGCCTAGCTACAACATGTAACCTAGTGATGACGTTTATATATTGACCTTATATTGTCACTATAAGGTCAATATATAAACGTCATCACTAGGTTACATGTTGTAGCTATGTTGAGCCGAAATATTGGAAAAGTTGCCACTTCATGACCGCTGGTGTGTTGACAGTCCGAAGCGTATGACGTTGGTGTTATGAATATTCTTTCTAGCAGACGACAAGACTTTCCTGACTAGTACAAATTCAATTCAATTCAATATTTATTGTACTGAACACCCTAGACAGGGCAGAGTACATGTAGAACACGAAAGAAGCGGCATCAGCTTCGAACAATCAAATGTTCGCCCCGTACAAATGCAGGCAAGGTATGAACTTTATCGTAGACTCGTACCTTGCCATTGACTCGCGCGGAGATCCCGTTTGAGCAAGGGGAAGGTACGAGTCTAAACTTTATCGCTGATAGGGATTTCACAATAAATACTTGGAGGTTTTATTTGGAGTTATTGTTTAGTTTTGTTTACTGGACTGATTGATTCATAAAGAAATCACGTGTGCGTATGATTTCCAGATTTACAGAGAAAATCGTACCTCCCGTCATGCATCAAATCACAGAATTCAAGATGGAACCCACCATGAAACCGGAAGTTAGTCAATTCGGTAACAACATTTTCGATCGCTAAGGTAGTAAGGGTTCAGGTCTCATTTGGACACACGCTCTATCTAAGAATGCGAACGCTTCGCGTTCGCATATAATACTAACATGTGGTTGTATGTATGAAATGCATTCATACCACGGAAGACAACATGTTGAGATTTGCTGGTTCGCGATGACGTCATCGCTCAACATCGGGACACCGAATTTCCGCGTGGAGAAACCCTGTTTTATTTATAGATCATGACGTCAGTTCTATTTATAGATCGCTCGAATTGAGGAGTTGAACAGTACATGGTACTGTAACTCCCAATGTATTCATTTACTTTTTTTGTGGCTATACGTATCGACTATCGTGTATTCAAATCGGGTATTTGAGTGCACTTTGTGACGTCACTTCCGATTACGTGACTCTTGATCCCTTTGAAAGAGGTAATTCGGTCGCATTGATATTTGAAATTTCCATATGACCTTTGTGACGTCACTTCCGCTCACGTGACTCTTGGACCCTTCGAAAGGAAGCACCGCTAACTGCGTATTGAATGTGAAAGGGGATTTAACCGAGTATTTGAGTGCACTTTGTGACGTCACTTTCGCTCACGTGACGAACCCTTCAAAAGGAAGGACCGCTGACCGCGTATTGACCCCTTTGAAAGGAAGGACCGCTGACCGCTTATTGAGTGTGAAAAAGGATTTGACCTCGTATTGAGTGCACGTTGGTCGCGCGCAATGCATCATGGGATGGAGCGCACTCAATTCGAGGTCAAATACTCTTTCTATACTACTGACGTCACACTGCATTGGTGTTTACACTGACATAGATCATTAAGGCCGTATATAGTCAAGAAAGCATGTGCCGTGTGGGTTGGACGATTTGACTCGGTAAGGAATAAGGCGACTAACCCATTGACCCCCTGGTTATTTTTACTTTATACCATCTCAATAACTTTTTCCGCTTGAAAATCATTTTTTATGATGCCACGCTATATTCAATTTAGCTCCTGTACAATAAACAACTATATCAATTTTTTATGGAGAGAATTAAAAAGGTGTTTCAAGTATGATATATTAACTCTCCAGTTTGTTGTACACGATGCATACTTGGAAATTCATGCGGAGGCACCTCATAGTTTTTAAAAATTACCAAAGTAGACGACTAATTCGTGTGGGCAGACTTTGATAACTGTTCAATCTATTGAGTCGTCGAAGTATAGCGGGAGACACGTACTACCCAATTCTTGGCGTCCACACAAGTAATTTTCATAATCTGGTCTGTGGTATCATCCAATTAATTGGTTACAGGTGCATGCCTGATTGAGATTTGCACGAATATTAAAAAAAACAACCTAGTTTGCCTGAAGTGGAATATACTTCTTGCGATAAGCATAGGCTTTTGTTTTGATTTTTTGGGGGATCCAAGCCATTGACTGGAAACCTATCATTTGTACTTTTAAAAGATTTTGTTCCTCAAATTTCTGCACGAAACCACTGCACCGCGGAAGCCGAAACTTCGTACGATGATTGGAACCATTGAGGTGATTGATCGAAAACCCCGGCGGATATCTTCAAAGATTTTCTCCGGAGGAACCCCTAAACCGATCGACCCGATACTTTGCATACAAGGTCGATGGGCCGAGGTCTCTCAAAATCCCTCATTTGAAGATGTTCCGTCCAAAAATATGACCGCCATAGACCAATGAAAATCGTCGGATTTGCATGTGAGGGATTTTGTTGGCGAAAACGGTTATATATATGTTAAGGACAAACAGATCCCAAAGTCGAGAATCGCACTGATTTGCCCGAACGGGCCCCTAACTGGCGGGTTGGGTGCGAATTTCAAATTTGCCCTAATGGAACATAGTTTCGCTCACATGTAGTGCATGATGTGTAGATTAATGAGCAACTGGTGTTCAATTTTGATACTTTCCCTTCTTGATCCAAGTGTCAATGTATCTAAAACCTCCTCGTTTGAAATGGTTCTGTTAAACAATATGGCCGCCATCGACCAGTCAAAATCATCAGATTTTCCAGTAACGTATTTTGAAGGGAAAAAGGTTATATGTATGCTATTCGACATGGCAATAAAGAACAGAACAGATCCCATAATCGAGAATTTGCTCAAACGGGCCCCAAAAGTGCGCGCTGGGTGCGTATTCAAAAGATGCCCGGATTGAACGAAATGCGATGTGTACAAGGAATGTAAAATTTTGCTGTTGAATATTCGGTTTGACAGTCATAATGGTATGATCTAGTTTTCAAAAACAATGTTCTAATATCTCCTTCTCTGGAATCCCTTTACCGATCAACACGAACCAAGGCATACATGATCGGTGGGAGGAGTTCTCTCAAATGTTAAAATGGGAAGTTGCTCCGTAAACAAATTTAGCCGCCATCGACCAATCAAAATCGTCGGATTTTCAAAAACGAATTTTGTATACTATATGTCGACTATATGTATATTATTATACATATATACTGATGAAGAACGAACGAGTCTCAAAGCCGGGAATTGTACCAATTTGTCCGACTGGCAACAAAATGCCCAATATAACTCCTAGACATGGAACCCATTTTTACCACTCGGGGATATATTTTATGCTTAGTTTTTGTCTTGTCCAAAAAAAATGCTGAGTTTAAGCCGGCGTGAAAAAAGAAGAACGTTATTATCGCTAGTATTTAACTTGTAAATGCTGTCACCTAATTTCTTAATAGATTAAATTAATTCGAGACATGCAGGGTGGAAGAAAGCCGGAAGCACGGTATATGTGAGGCAAAGTTACGGCAAGAAACAATTTCAAACTATCGATAAGATCTGCAGTCAACTAATGAACCAAGTAATTTGCTTGCTTACCAGATCATCGAAGGCTCCCACCTCGCTGGTCGAGTGGATCACATCGACGTTGAAAACCAAGTAGCAGCGGACCCAAAGCGAGTTGAAATACTGAGGAAGCGCCTTCCGCTGAGGTACGCCGAACTGGAATCTGGTGACGCCATGTTCTTCCATTCAAATCTGGTTCATAGAAGTGACCAGAATCACAGCGATAACAGACGCTGGGCCTTCTTGGTCTGTTATAACCGCGCCGATAATATCTCGTACGGGAAACAACCACATGCCGAGTACAAACCTCTGGAGAAGGTAAACCTTATAAACATTCTATGAGAATTGGACGATTTGAAGTGTTTTAATCTCTGTTTAAGATGATCCAGACCTAATTAAGATGTTTCTCCTTATGTTTCTGCAAATGAAGCATCTTTCAACAGACAATAAAAAAGAAGACGAAAAGACAACTGGCATAAGAAAATTGTTTTCTCTTGAAGAAGATTAAAGGAATGAGCTCTGACAGGCTGTTACGCGGTAAACGTATACTGTATAGAACAAAAATGTGGAAATCTTGCATTATGGCCATGTGTTAGCTTCTCCGTGTCTGGAAAATTGAGTCTATTGTTTGTTGTCACTTTGTGCAGCTGTTTAAGAAACCACCATCCTAGAATTTTTTCCAAAGCTTTTATGTAAGGATGGTAATCATTTTAAATCAGGCCATCCTGAGAAAATTCTAAGCCCTAGGTTAAAAAAAATAATACGGAGGAACAAAGGAACGATATATACAAAGAGTCGAGCGACGCAGTGAAGTAAAGTAACGAGAGATCCTGAAGGATCTTGGCGCCCACCATTGTCCGGTAATTTTAAGCTAATGACAAGAGGATATTTTTGTCCATTGTTACTAAGAACGAACAATTGATTTGTAATTTTGTTTGCAGAATTTCGAATTTGAGTGAAAAAGATCGAAAAAAGGAGACTGGAAAACACCAAGATATTATCTTTATAAGTTTCAGGAGTTTCAAGATTTCTAGAAACTGTACTTCATGTCGGTTGTTATAGTACAAGTGAAATGAGCAAAGTTAGTCTGAAAGTGAATGTCTGGAGGATCCTTCATCTTCGTTTTGTAGTATTTTTTATTTTTTTTGCATGTGTCATCATTGGGTACTGGAAGCAAAGACAAATCTCTTTGACACTTTGGCATGAGCTATGAAACATACCTAAGATTTTATAATTAGGAACGAATGCTAATTCTGTTCTGTTTACTTGGCTAGTTTGAGATATCTCTTTCAAGATACCATGCTCCAAAATAGTAAAATGGTACACAACTTAATACTGATGGATCATTCGATCAGTGCAGTAATGTTGAAACTTTGAAATTGTCTGAATCCTGATTATCTCCCTTGGATCAAAACACGCAGTAGTCTACAGTTTTCGAGTTGTGATGTGACGCCTCTTCGTGTAGCCAACCCGTCGGCAGAGGAAACGGTGAGGCAGTTCATTTGCAACGGCATAGACTAAAGTAAACTGCTTTAAAATTGGAAGAAATACATTTTAATTCAGAATCATTTGAACTCCTTGATATAGAAGGTGAAGGTATGGATATTCTCTATAGACAATACATAGAATATGCCCCACCGTTTGATCCGCCAACTCTTGTGATGCAATGTCACAACTTGGGAATATCGTACTAATTTGAAGCGTAACTTGGATTTTCGAATTAGACCAAAAAAGGTATCTTGCACAACTAGGCCCCATGTGGGAATGTTTCAAGGGGGAATTCAAGATGGCCGCCTGGTGGCCACATTGGATTTTGGAATCGGACCAAAAAGGTATCTTGCAGAACTAGACCACAAGGGGAACCTGTGTACCAAATTTGAGAAAGATCCATACAGTAGTTCCTGAGAATTCACGATAACAAAATTTCATGCGGAAATTCAAAATGGCCGCCTGGCGGGCATATTGGATTTTCGAATCAGACCGAAAAGATATCATGCACAACTAGACTCCAAGAGGAACATGTGTACCAAATTTGAGAAACATCCATGCAGTAATTTCCTGAGATTACATGATAACGTTTCATGGGTAAATTCAGGATGCAGCCATATTGGATTTTCGAATCTGACCAAAAAAGGTATCTTGCACAACTAGACCCCCAAGGGGAACCTGTGTACCAAATTTGAGAAAGATCCATGCAGTAGTTCCTGAGAAATCGCGATAACAAAGTTGCATGGGGAAATCCAAGATGGCCGCTTGGTGGCCATATTGGAATTTCGAATCGGACCAGAAAATGTATCTTGCACAACTCGACCCCAAGAGGAACCTGTGTACAAAATTTTAGAAAGATTCATGCAGCAGTTCCTGAGAATTCATGATAACAAAATTTCATGGGTAAATTCAAGATGGTCGCCTGGTGGCCATATTGGATTTTCGAATCGGACCAAAAAAGGTATCTTGTACAACTAGACCCCCAAGGGGAACCTGTGTACCAAATTTGAGAAAGATCCACCCAGTAGTTCCTGAGAAATCGCGATAACAAGGTTTGATGGGAAAATCCAAGATGGTCACGAGGTAGCCATATTGGATTTTCGAATCGGACCAGAAAAGGTATCTTACACAACTAGATCCCAAGGGGAATCTGTGTACCAAATTTGAGAAAGGCCCATGCAGTAGTTTCTGATAATCGCGATAACAAAGTTTCATGGAGAAATCCAAGATGGCTGCCTCGTGGCCATATTGGATTTTCGAATCGGACCAGAAAAGGTATCTTGCACAACTACACCCCAAGGGGAAACTGTGTACCAAATTTGAGAAAGATTCATGAAGCAGTTCCTGAGAAATCGCGATAACAAGAATTGTTTATGTACGGACGACGGACGGACGCCGGACCACGGACGAAAAGCGATTTGGATGGTGGGCTAAAAATGTAGCAAAGTAGCGAAACAGCCATGTAAAGGAGAAGGTTGCGTTGGCTCGAATGGTAAAGCCCTCGCTCTACTAGTATGTACGCGAGAATCAATAAGCCACATCGTAATCCCAGAAGTAACGCGTATTACCGCATATTCATGTCAGGCGCGAGACGGAAGGGCAGGTTCACGTACATGCGTTTTTTTCACGAGAGCCAGCAACGCCGCCGTCTCAGGACGGTTACTTGCGCTAAAATGATAAAATTATTCCAACAACATTTCTTGTGCAAATTTCTTGAACTGTTGAAGCGGCACAAAATACCCTGGCCTTTCTGGCTCTCGTAAAAAACGCATGTGCTTGAACCTGTCCTTCAGTCTCGCAGCAGGCCAACCTGTAACCATCTGGGCCATCTATACGCGGTAAGACTGACCCTGGGATCGTGTGTATCCATTTCAGACTACTTTCGGCAACTGCTAGAGGGAATTTCCAGAAATCAATACCACGTGACTTCGTCAGCCAATCAGCTAAAGTCTACCGACGTAACCCCAACGTAACCCGCCATTTTCGAGTCATGTGATCTATGATCTACTTGTTCAAAATTACACATCCACCACACCTCTTGGGTGATACGAAAGTTATTCATACCTATATATTTTGTAAGCTCAGGCAATATCTGTTTCCGGGGTATGTATGAAAACCTGTAATTTATCAGAGTTTTCGAGTCTGTTCTCCGCCGGATGAAGGCCGAACAGAATCCGGTAAAACACCGGATATCGCTCCGCAATAATGGAGACACACGATTCGCAAGCCATCTTATGCATGGCGAAGTGTACGCAAATGGCAGCAGGCATGAATGTGCGGTAATATGCGGTACTTCTGGGATTAGGATTTGGCTTATTCCCATACACAGCTGGGAGTTTGTGCCCAATAGCAAAATGGTCGTATGCGGATTCCACACCTCTCAATAATTAATATATCAATGAACATTTATAGTCCGGATAACCATATACATGACATGATATTCTTGCTGTGACTATATTTCACGTCCCGGATACTACAATCATGACCAGTCCGAAAAGAAAAGGAGAGAACATCAAATTTTGGACCGGTGTAGAATCAGCTGGTTATCGGTAACGGATTGTCCAGAAAGACTCATTGCTTCGGTCCCAAACCCAGCTTGTCTAATGTAGGCTAATATAGGAAATACATTCCGGAACTCTTACTTTGTAAACATGTATTATTGTTAGAAATATTGGGACCGTCGCCCAATACGTGTCAAGACTTACATTCAACATTCTCGGTCACGTGAGCAGGCAGATGCAGGCATCTTGCCAATTTCTTGTCTTTCGACCATTTGTGGTCATTATCTCCGTCATTAGATGTGTCAATATACTTTCCCGAAACACAGCTTGAATATTACTTCGATAAATAATGAAAAGTGCTAGTGAAAAAGGGAGAAATTGAAGAGCATAAGACCTGCTTGATGGCAGGAAAATCTGTGAACTGGGCGCTGTCTGGCGGCTGAGGTAAACACCTGTGACGTATTCAGCAGGAGAAATTCAAGCGCTGCGTTGAGCTTTTTTTGCTTGTCAAAGGATATGTGACGTTTGCACGTCTGAGAAGTGATGAAGAAACTTTCCCGTTGTACATTTTTATGAAGCTATAGTACGCTAAATTAAGTTTACAAACAAAGAGATACGCCCATTGGTCCAAGTCCAGTACATTTTTGCCACAGAATTGAAACCAGTAATACAGGATCATACATTTTGATGTCTCTGACTGACATTCTGGTTCTAACAAAACCAATAAATATGGACTAAATTTATCTCCCCATGCAGTACTTCTGTCTTTGAAAGCTTGATCGTTTCCAAAGTGACGTTTGAACTCAGTCATGTAGTTACTTGATTTATTGAGTTCATGCGAGGCAAACACCATGCATATACTGCAGTTTTCGATTTATAAACTCTAGTTTAATTATAAGTATCAAAATGAAACTGAAAATACATGCCGACACGTTAAACTTTGAGTATCCCAGACTTTAATGATCAAGGGTTAAATTTGAAAACTGCAGTTTTTGGTCGGTATGTTGTTTGTTTGTTTATTTTATTCGATTGTTACTTGTATGATATCAGACGTCCCTTTCCTCATCCGACTTGTGAAATGGAATCTCCCAATGAACACCTGAACTTGACGCGTGTTGATTTCACATAACCGTGCTAAAACGTGTAATAAATCCACGGTTAGCTCGATGTTATTGAAACAAGTGTTATAGAATTAAACTTTAAGGGTTAATCTAACCTAAATACCCACTGATCGTATAACCTGAATATATCATTTCACGTCATGGACAAAAATAGATGCACCTTGACACAATAAACTCTGCTATCAAAGTACCGTATCTCTATGCCGGTTATGTAGATGTCTGTTTTGGAGTGCAGCTAGGTAAGTCAAACTCTAGTTTTTACGATACTATGTTTCGGTGTTTAATGCTTCCAAAATTGAGACGAGGGACGTGATAAGGGGATGTCCCTGTGAAATGGAAAGTGGATCCCATACGAATAGAAAATGCTACGTCTAAATGATAATAGGAAAAACGCAACAGAAAGCTTTTGTGAAATCGAAGATTAACAATCAAATATTTATTTATAATACTAAAATCATATACAAATTAAGTTAAGTTAATACAGCAAACAAATGTTAAATAAAGTCTTACTGTTCAATGCTATACCGGTGTATCTCTCAAGAGTCCGTTCTAACGTGCAAATCTCTATACAGTCCGTGCCGACGTGCAGAAATCGCGTTCCTATATTTCGATAGTCCAATACCGCTCAGCTGTTGTCCAGTTTCCGTCAGTTCAATTACGTAGATAATACAGCGGTCAAACACACAAGAGTAATCCAACAGGAATATACAATCCAGCAGTCAGTAATCTCAGGCAAAGGTAATGTCCAGTAGCACAATCTAATGCACCCACATAAAAGCCGTTTGAATCTCTTCCGATCACTAAACGTCGAGCTATTTATACTCTATCGGGCATTCGAGATTATTCTATCAAATCAACAAACTTCCACCGGTACAGCATTGACGTATGATTCTAACCCAGATATGATCACAACAGCTTCTAGAAAGCTCGAAAATGATTAATCCACAACAGTATGTATACAAGCATATAGATGTGCAGATGGCGCTGTGTAGATGTGTAGATGGCGCTGTGACCCAATTACCATCATAATACGGGTCTCTTCGTAATTCGGCCATTTTAATTTACTTGCGATAAATCGGTCACGACAGCTTCGAGAGAATTCTATGATTATAATCACAGAACAGAAGGTAAACAAGTTTCCCTCAGCTCTATTGTTCTAGAACTATCTACAGTGACCAATTTTATACTGCAATACCATGACAAAAAGAACAACCGAACTGCATAATAGTCATACCTATATATCACGGAGAATGAGAAATTTTCTTTAAGATCTCCATCAAGGATAATAGAGGCGACCAGACAATGATTTGGTGTTTTGTCGAGTGCCTGCTCTGCATATAGCTCACGATCCGGTCTCTCCCAGAATATTCCGAAAATGTTTCCATCAGAGCCTGGAACAGTTGGTACGGCAAAGATTTCCCAAATTCAGTCGGTAACACGGCTAAACGGTCGTGTTTATTCAGTATACTTTCCAACATCTCCAGCTGCTCCTTTTCAGATCCGAAGCACCATATTCTGACATAACCGCACTGATTTGCGTTTGTATGACAGACACCATGCTGTCAGTAGTATATAGCCGGCATTCAAATCTTCATTCGCCCCACTGCGCAGGTGTTTCTGCGCAGGTATGACGTGGAGGTCAGGTGGAGGTCATGGGGAGGTGTGCGCAGGAGTGTTTTGCGCAAGTATGACGTCACTTCCGGTCTGCGTGAATCGGGCGTGACCTTGGAGATGTATTCCTCCGCGGTGATGCGGTCTGGTGGTGATGCGGTCTGCCTCCGCGGACAAAATAGTCCCAAATACGTGGTTTTTCGTGAGAATGTTCGGCAATCATCAGAGGCGAGAGGGGCCCCTAGTGGACTGGTTGGATCGAGTGAGCTGTCAAAGTGCAGCGCTTCTCCAGGGTCATCCAGTCATGGGTGGGAGCATGTAAAATTAGGATTTGTCCCGAAAATATAAAAAGCGGAACACGGACTTTACCCCTACAATAGGGGAAAACTCCTATCAACCCTATCCCAAAGGGCTAATATAGGTCCCTAGATTATCGTGGCCTGCTGAGAGAGGTAGGGTCGGGGAGTGGGTGTATGTAAATTTAGGATTTGTCCCGAAAATATAAAAAGCGGAAAACGGACTTTACCCCTACAATAGAGGAAACCCCCTATCAACCCTATCCCAAAAGGGCTAATATCGGTCCCCGGGCTTATCGGTGTCTGCCTATCAAGTCATGGGTGGGTGCATGTAAAATGAGGATTTATCCCCGAAAATATAATAAGCGGAACACGGACTTTACCCCTAAAATAGGGGAAAACCCCTATCAACCCTATCCAAAAGGGGTAATATCGGTCCCCCGGGCTTATCGAGGCCTGCTGAGAGAGGTAGGGTGTGGGAGTGGGTGTATGAAAAAGTTTCTCCAGAAAAAAATATAAAAAGCGGAACACGGACTTTACTCCTACAATAGGGGCCTGTATTATACAATATACCTGAAAATGCCTATATGGGGTATGGGGTTGGTCATTTTTATTATTATTTTACTATGGGTTGTTTGGTCTTGTTTTTCACGTCTCGCCACGAAAAACACGATGGGAAGGATCCCGGAGCTAAGCCGTGAAATTTTTCGAACAAATCACGGAAGTCTGGATATAGGGCCTATACTGGCTATGGGGGTATAGGTCCATACTGTGAAATTTTTCGTGGGTTTTACTATAGGTTGTTTGGTCTTGTTTTTCACGTCTCGCCATGTAGAACACGATGGGAGTGGTTTCGAAGTTAAGCGGTGAAATTTTTTGAAAAGTACCGGGTACGTCTGTATATATGCCCATACTGGCTATGGGCATATAGGTCCATCCTGGGAAATTTTTCGTGGGTTTTACTATGGGTTGTTTGGTCTTGTTTTTCACTTTTCACCATGTAGAACACGATGGCAAGGGTCTCGGAGGTAAGCGGTGAAATTTTTTGAAAAGTACCGGGTAGGTCTGTATATAGGTCCATATAGGCCCATACTGGCTATGGGGGTATAGGTCCATCCTGGGAATTTTTTCGTGGGTTTTACTATGGGTTGTTTGGTCTTGTTTTTCACGTCTCGCCATGTAGAACACGATGGGAGGGGTCTTGAAGGTAAGCGGTGAAAGTTTTTGAAAAGTACCGGGTAGGTCTGTATATAGGCCCATATAGGCCCATACTGGCTATGGGGGTATAGGTCCATCCAGGGAAATTCACACATGTTCATTGCGATATGGGTTGTTTGGTTTTGTTTTTCACGTCTCGCCATGTAGAACACGATGGGAGGGGTCCCGAAGGTAAGCGGTGACATTTTTTTAAAAGTACCGGGTAGGTCTGTATATAGGCCCATACTGGCGATGGGAGATAAGTCCATACTGGGTGGACGTTTTGGGGTCTAGGTGAGACCCTAGTGGTCCTATGGTGTCGTTTGAGGTCTTATTTTGAAGTTTTCGTGGAGGAACATCCGACTGGACTAATGTATCGTCCATTTTCAATATTCTGCGCATGCGCAATCTGGCCGTAGTATAGAAAGCAGGCATTTTGGGGATGCGTGGGGGTGTGTTTGGGGTAGAGATGGACCACTATGGGTCGTGGGAGGTTTCAAAGTGAAGCTTTTGTGGGTTATTGCAAGTCGCGTCAATCTGCGCATGCGCAGTTGGGTGTAGTAAGTAAAGCGGTCATTTTGGGCATGGGAATGTGTTTGGGGTAGAGATGGACCACTATTGGTCCGAATGTGTCGTGGCAGGTGTCATTTTGTAGCTCTCGGGGTGTCGACCCCGATTTGAGGGCTGTCCACGGCATCTGTGACACGGCAGCCACGTCATCAGTACGAGTAGTAGCGAACGTGGGCATTTTGGTAGGTGAAGGAAGGTATTTGGGGTAGAAATGGACCACTATTGGTCCGAATGCGTCGTGGGAGGTGTCATCTTGTAGTTCTCGGGGTGTACATCCGATTTGAGAGATGTTCGTGTCACCTATGACGTCATTGGTGACGTCATCAGTGCGAGTATTAGCGAAAGTGGGCAATTTGGGGCAGTGAAGGAAGGTATTTGGTGTAGAGATGGACCATCCATATCTGTCGCGCATTATACCATATCTTTGCTGTGTTATACCACATCTGTCTTGCATTATACCAAATCTGTGCTGTACTATACAATATCTGTCCTGTATTATACCAAATCTGTCCTGTATTGTACCATATTTGTCCTCTATTATACCATATATGTCCTGTATTATACCACATCTGCCCTGTATTATACAGTATCTGTCCTGTATTATTTGGTCTTGTTTTTCACGTCTCGCCATGTAGAACACGATGGGAAGGGTCTCGGAGGTAAGCGGTGAATTTTTTTGAAAAGTACCGGGTAGGTCTGTATATAGGCCCATATAGGCCCATACTGGCTATGGGGGTATAGGTCCATCCTGGGGAATTTTTCGTGGGTTTTACTATTGGTTGCTTGGTCTTGTTTTTCACGTCTCGCCATGTAGAACACGATGGGAAGGGTCTCGGAGGTAAGCGGTTAAATTTTTTTAAAAGTACCGGGCAGGTCTGTATATAGGCTCATATAGGCCCATACTGGCTATGGGGGTATAGGTCCATCCTGGGAAATTTTTCGTGGGTTTTACTATGGGTTGCTTGGTCTTGTTTTTCACGTCTCGCCATGTAGAACACGATGGGAAGGGTCTCGGAGGTTAAGAGGTGAAATTTTTTGAAAAGTACCGGGTAGGTCTGTATATAGGCCCATATAGGCCCATACTGGCTATGGGGGTATAGGTCCATCCTGGGGAATTTTTCGTGGGTTTTACTATTGGTTGTTTTGTCTTGTTTTTCACGTCTCGCCATGTAGAACACGATGGGAAGGGTCTCGGAGGTAAGCGGTTAAATTTTTTTAAAAGTACCGGGTAGGTCTGCATATAGGCCCATATAGGCCCATACTGGCTATGGGGGTATAGGTCCATCCTGGGGAATTTTTCGTGGGTTTTACTATGGGTTGTTTGGTCTTGTTTTTCACATCTCGGCATGTTTGTTTTGCTGTGAACATACTAAACATACCCAGGGCGGCTCCCCCAGCCTGGGTATGATGTAACATTGCGGATAATAAACTGTATGAACATTGCTGAACTTGTTGTTATTCATGACAACCGCTATGCGATTGTATAATACAGAATATATATTGTATAATACAGGACATATATGATACAATACAAGATAAATATGGTATAATACAGCACAGATTTTATATAATACAGGGCAGATACTGTATAATACAGCACAGAATTGGTATAATACAGAACATATATTCTATAATACAAGACAAATATGGCACAATACAGGACAGATTTGGTATAATACAGGACAGATATTGTATAACACAGGACAGATATGGTATAATACAGCACAAATATGCTATAATTCAAAACAGATATGGTATAATACAGCACATATATGGTTTAATTCAGGACAAATATGCTATAATACAGCACAGATTTGATATAATGCAGGACAGATATGGTATAATACAGCAAAAATATGGTATAATGCAGGAGAGATATGGTATAATAGAGGGGAAATATTGTATAATACAGAGCAGATATGGTATAATACAGGACATATATGGTACAATACAGGACAGATACTGTATAGTACAGCACAAATTTGGTATAATACAGAACATATATTGCTTAATACTGGACAAATATTGTATAATACAGGACAGATATTGTATAATACAGCACAGATATGGTATAACACAGGACAGATATTGTAAAATACAGCACAGATTTGGAATAATACAGCACAGATTTGGTATAATACAGGACAGATACTGTATAATACAGGGCAGATTTGGTATAATACAGGACATATGATATAATAGAGGACAATATGGTACAATACAGGACAGATTTGGTATAATACAATACAGATATTGTATAACACAGGACAGATATGGTATAATACAGCACAGATTTGGTATAATGCGTGACAGATATGGATGGTCCATCTCTACACCAAATACCTTCTTTTACTGCCCCAAAATGCCCACTTTCGCTACTACTCGTACTGATGACGTCACAGATGACGCGAACATCCCTCAAATCGGATGTACACCCCGAGAACTACAAGATGACACCTCCCACGACGCATTCGGACCAATAGTGGTCCATTTCTATCCCAAATACCTTCCTTTACTTTCCAAAATGTCCACTTTCGCTACTACTCGTGCTGATGACGTCACCGATGCTGTGGACCGCCCTCAAATCGGGGTGCTTGGTCAGTAGCGACACGCCTTCGGCAAGAGAGGTCACGCACTGATCAGCTGTCGCGACTGACCAATCAGAATTGAGAACGAAGCCCGCCATAATCTAACTGTTCCTAGATGGACGGACAGTTACGTTGGATTTTGAATCGCCCGGCAAAGATAAAAAATTGCACAAATTTACTAATTTGACGACGGGAGTATATAAAGTGATACTTAAAAATATGCTGATGTATTTTGTTTGGGGGTAAACCGTTTATTTATTAATTCACCCAAAGTCCGTTTCACACCTTTATGTTTATTTATATAAAGCATGGGGTTATATATAGAGACCCCATATTTCGACACTTCACCCTAATACCACAGCCCCCCCCATCTCTTGTTTTGCGGGCCTGTGCCTTATATGCAGTTGAACTGAATATATCAGCCAAATAACGTGGACTTCCTGGATCTAATCACAGTTGCCTGGCCTGTGGGATATAGGATGGTCGCGATGTCTACGTATAAATGTTTTCAATAAATTATGAAAATTAATAAATATATATATTTTTTTAATCGATTTTTTAAAAAATATTTTTTCTAAGTGTATTTCTCTTTCATCTTTGACTCAATTAAAGTCATTCCCTATAATGTCACGTCGAGTTATTACAGTTTTTAATTATCTACCATACCCTGCCCTCTATGACATAGATTCTATGTCATAGAGGACAGGGTATGGTAGATAATTAAAAAGTGTAGCTACTCGGCTTGACATTGCAGGGAATGACTTTAATTGAGCCAAAGATGGAAGAGAAATACACTTAGAAAAAATATTTAAAAAAATAAATGAATAAAAAAAAAATCGATTTAAAAAAAATATATATATTTATTAATTTTCATACTTTATTGAAAAAAGTTATACGTAGACATCGACCATCCAATATCCCACAGGCCAGGCAACTGTGGATCTAATGAACAGAGTAAACACGTGCTGATGCTACATTATGTATTCTTTATTGCCGAAATTAGATTCCGAGACTCCAGTGTATAATGGTATATTTTCCAGACATGGATGAACAGTTAAAGGCGTTCAGAGAGAAAGGTTATGTATATTTGAGGTGAGTCCTCAAGTGAGGTGAGTCCACAAGAATAACGCTTTACAAATATCTAGGAAAACAATATATTCGATCATCCCAAGTCCACTTTCAGCAACGAACCCACCAACGGTAGGCACTTATATCGGATCAGGAAAAATTTCCCCCCAAAACCGCAAAAATTAAGGGTTAGGGCTAACACATTACACAATTTTTCCTCTTCTACTGCTTTATATGTTATATGTAAGGTATCGTTTTGAAGGTATGTGTATGGGCTACCAAGGGATGCAAAATTTATTTTGATTGGTGAATGTCTCTTATGTAGGTCAGTAGGTCATTACCATGATTTTAAAAAGGGAAATTGGGGATGTGTTCTCTATTGTCAGCTGTGTACACTGGGAAAGGAATCGTTATAAAAAAATAACATGTGTGGACTATCTACACAGCATGTGCCAGTTTTTGACGAAATAATTTTATCATCTGCCTTCGATAAGTTTTTCCCAAATTTGTTCACAGATCGACCTAATTTTGAAAAAAGATGATATTTAGGAGTAATGGTCACCGTATTAGACGTGTACTGATATTCATTCACCAAATATTGCAATTAAGATATCATTGTGAAGGTATTTGTTTGGACTATTGTCTACATGGTTCGGAAACGTTTAATATCATGAACAGGTGTCATTCATGTAGGTCAGTAGGTCGCCATACTGCTTACAAATCCATATTAATGGTATGCATTCATTTTACTAGTTTATACGCAGATCAAAGGACACCCGTACCTCATGTACTGTTGTGTACAATTGTTCTGTCACCGGTTCTTGTTGCTTCGATGCATTTTGCTGAGAAGCAACGGGAACTTGATAATGTGATGTCTAGCACTGTAACTTGTCTATACTGCACAATGTAAGCGTCATGTCTGTATCTTGTGTGCTGTCCTCGGTGTTTTATAGGGTGGATGGAGGGTGTCCGGTTCTATGTTGCTTCAGAGATTTCTTCTTTTAAGAAGCAGGAACGCAACTTGGCTGGATGGCGCTTATTAGTTGGTTCGTCGCGATATGTCTGAAATAATGTTGAAAGCGACGTTAACTCCTATTACCTCACTCACTCACTCACTCATTCACTCATAAAATTCATTATGATTTGCCGAGGATAATCCCTCGAATGCGGGACTAGGTTACAGTATCACTTTAAGGGTACATGGCATGAGGACATTCCACTATATTTATACCAATTGGTGAATGTGTGAACTGTCGTAGAAGGGCACGTATATAACAATACACGTTTAGTCAGTGCCCTGTATGTGAGTCAGTAGGTTTGAAAATATTGTATAACCATTTAACTTTCAATATGCAAACCGAAAATTAGACAACTGTCACAAGCTATATATGGCATAGAGTATCATAGATGCTTCCTCTCTTTCATGTATCTGCATTTCTACCTTGGTTGGGGTTCTAAATCTTTACATGAACTTTAGTTCATAGCCGATACACATACCTTCACAATGATATCCTAATTGCAATACCTGAAGGCTAAGACGTTTGTACACGTTTGATATGGGGACCCTACCCCCTCAGTAGTATACAAACGGCAAATTGATGTCCGTTGACCTCAGAAATTTGCATAATTGAGGAGGAAATGAGGAGGTGACAGCCAATGAGAAGCGAATAAAATTTGACCTCAGAAATTTGCATATGACGTCACAGGGGTCATTGAGTGCAAGTGTGGGAGGTGGTGGTGGTGGGTTTAAAATGGCGGCCTGTGGGTGGTGGTGGTGGTGGGTTTAAAATGGCGGCCTGTGGGAGGTGGTGGTGGTGGGTTTAAAATGGCGGCCTGTGGGTGGTGGTGGGACCAAAATGGCGGCGCAAGGGAGCAAACGAGGCGGTGGGGAGGTCACGGGGAGAAAAAACCCTCACATTACCCTCAAAAAACCCTCTAAGCCATATAATAATAATAAACATAATCTATAGGTGTTGTACCATGTTAATAGGATCAGTCTAGCATCTGTACCACCCTAGGGTCGAGCGTTTATTGTCCCGTGTATCTCCGCAGAAAATCAACAAACAAAATGGCGGTTCCAGGATGGTGTGGGGACGCCCTTTCCACATCACGGCGTCGATCATAGCGCCATCTGCACACACTGACGCAAGGGAGACAACTCGTGTGGTCCAAGGGTATGGAAATAGCCGTTTTGGAGCTAGGGGAGTTACTACTGGTCCAGTGGGGTCGAGTGAGGTATCAAAGTGAAGCCTAGGTGAAGGGGCATCTAATGGGCTGGGTGTGGGGTTGAACTAGCGTCATTCTGCGCATGCGCGGTGGCCCAAGGGTATGGAAATAGCCGTTTTGGAGCTAGGGGAGTTACTACTGGTCCAATGGGGTCGAGTGAGGTATCAAAGTGAAGCCTAGGTGAAGGGGCATCTGATGGGCTGGGTGTGGGGTTGAACTAGCGTCATTCTGCGCATGCGCGGTGGCCCAAGGGTATGGAAATAGACGTTTCGGGATCTAGGGGAGCCACTATTGGTCCAGTGGGGTCATATGAGGTATCCATGTGAAGCATTCGTGAAGGGGCATCTGACTGGACTAGTGGGTTGACATAGCGTCATTCTGCGCATGCGCGGTGGCCCAAGGGTATGAAAATAGCCGTGTTGGGAGCTAGCGAAGCCAATAATGGTCCGATGGGGTCGTATGAGGTATCAAAGTGAAGCCTAGGTGAGGGGGTTACACTAGGGTGTCGTATCCATTCTGCTGCGCAGGTCACGTGGGGGTTGTGACGTCACTTCCGGTTGGGGTAAATGGGGCGTGACCTTGGGTACATGTCTAGACTTGTTTGTGTGTGTTGATGTACTGGGGGTTTTTTTCCCCCCCACAATGGCGTTTACCTTCGGACGTGGTTTGGTGGGTCTGCGCACAGACGTCACTTCCGGTTTTCACTAAAACTACCTCCAAACCCAGAAGAGTTCCAACGTTCAACCCTCCGGGGTGTTTTCCCGCCCCCGCCCCGGCGCCCCGCAGCGCGCGCGCGCGTCAATGTAGGGAGAGGTTAAATCGACAACATAGAACTTATAGTCATAAACTTAATCTATACGTGTTGGACGAGTCTTCACTCACCGTATACACGTACCTCAATGAAATGCCCGCTCCAAACCTAGACCAAAGACACGTACTTGGTCTGTGGGCTGATTTCATTGGCTCTCTATTTTTACTATAGTGCGCTTGCATTCTAACCTTGATGGGCTACATTTTGGCCCCATCCTACACCACTGATTTCAGTTTGACTGAATCTCCACATTGGGCATTTATGCATTATGAATAAAACACACAAGACAGGGTTTTTTGGTGAGATCTCATTTTTTTTATTCAGTGAACAACAACAACGTGAGAACAACCACGTGAAAACTGAAGCCCAGAACAAGGGGCTTGTACATTGAAAGAACTGAAGCCCAGAACAGGGGGCTTGTACATTGAAAGAACTGAAGCCCAGAACAGGGGGCTTGTAAACTTAAGCCCAGAACAGGGGGCGTGTGTACATTGAAAGAATTCAAGCCAGAACGTCAATGTAGGGAGAGGTTAAATCGACAACATAGAACTTATAGTCATAAACTTAATCTATACGTGTTGGACGAGTCTTCACTCACCGTATACACGTACCTCAATGAAATGCCCGCTCCAAACCTAGACCAAAAACACGTACATTTCATTGGCTCTCTATTTTTACTATAGTGCGCTTGCATTCTAACCTTGATACATTGATCCTACACCACTGATGGTCCTTGGGCATTGATGCATTATGAATAAAACACACAAGACAGGGTTTTTTGGTGAGATCTCATATTCAGTGAACAACAACAACGTGAGAACAACCACGTGAAAACTGAACCCAGAACAAGGGGCTTGTACATTGAAAGAACTGCCCAGTCTGAAGCCCAGAACAGGGGGCTTTTAAACTTAAGCCCAGAACAGTGTGTACATTGGAATTCAAGCCCAGAACGGGCTTGTACATTGAAATGATGGGCGGCCCAGTCATATACGAGTACATGGTAACTCGGTACGATGGTAGAGGGTCTTCCCCGGCATCGATGGTACAGGTAAAACAAGCAATATTGTCCGCACACGCTACTGGTCAGGCTTTGCAACGTTTGACTGTTCCAACACCACGTCTCTGTGCCTTGATCCATGAAGTCTGTTAAATCGGGATGGAGGGGTGGCAGGCCGTACGGGTCAAAGTATTCGCCCTGCTGTTCTGTCAAGTACACGGCCACCCAGTGTTCACCGGGTCGCTCCATCGGGTCCGTGTTGAGAACGTAAGCAGCAGGATACACACGGTCTAATGGGAACACATCTCGGGCGAACACCCCTTGAAACATCATACGTGTCTCTGGGTCCTGTTCTCCAGCACGGTGGTTATCTGGTCTGTATCCATGTTAGGTGGAGAAGTCACACAGCACGTTGCGCGCCTTGTCCACTTGAATGATGTTGTCAAACTCGGCGTAGCAGATCACATTGACGGTGCTCCGGAGGGCTCGTTGAAAGTGGATTTCCAAACCGTAAATTGCCTTGCTTGGCCAGGGCCAGCTGATGGTCGTTCTCTAAGGTAGGGGTCATCCAGACTCGAAACAGAACAACGTGTATCCGTTCCCGTAGTCCTCCCGACTGATCATAATTCCCTTCGTCCTGGTTGATTTGACCGGTGGCTGTAAACAGGCTCTGATAGGCTCGAATGAAATTCCTCCGCCCAAAGTTCGGGGTTAAGGCCGTGGCTGGCACCTGTTGTCCATCCACATGCAGGGCCACAAAATTGATGCCGAAATGTTTAAAGTCAAACGGATTCTCTGGGTAGGCTCCACTGAAACTGGTATTTTCCACACAGGCCAGGATCAATCGCTTGGGTAGTTCCCCCAGGAACAGGTTGTCTTTGTTGGCGCTCATATTTCCAGCAGACACAGAGAACACTTTGGTTTGCACACGTCGGATAGGGTACTGGGCTGGTTTTGTTTCCAAGGCTTTGAGTGTCCCAATTGAACGGCTGGATTCGGTTTCACTTTTCGGACATACAGGACTGCGTCTTCGATGACAATCTTATAGTCAGCTACATGCGCCTCTACGTTAGTGGCCATCAAGGCGAAGGTCGGAGGCGCCCGTATCAGTCGGATTTTGATGGGGATCTTGTTCAAGAGGTATCGGTCTTGCATGAACATGTCTGCGTGCAGTCGACCGATCATATCCACCGAGACGCCGTTCGCGGTCAAAGCCTTCCGTTTGCTATATCCCGTATTGTCGTTCTCTGCGCCCATGTGCTCGGCTTTGTCCTGGTAGAATAAAGCGGCTGTCAGTTGAGATTTTTTAGCCTCTCGCCCATGCGACAACAGCGTCTCGATGTAGGCTCGATAGGGGTACGTGTTGGTCGAGTCACTGATGAGTTTGTCGCTGAGAAATATATCCACCTGTTGAAACATCGAGTGCAGCCAGAGATTCGTCGGGCCCACCGTTGCTTGGTCGACGATTCTGGTGCCATCTCCACTGACGATCTTGGCTTTCACATACAAGTAGGTATGGGCTAAATCCACATAGGTCGTATCCGCATTACTGATGGTGAACTCGATGGGTCCTGTTGCGTTGATGCTGGAGAGCGGGAGATGCTCCACCCATAATCCTTGTTCGGCACTGGTCTGTGTGGGCGGCACGGTCCACAAATCAAATTCACTGTTGGTGGAGGGGCAGGACTCGGCGTGGATCAAGGACATGTTTTAAGAAAAGATATCCCGGGTCTTCGATGTGCGTCGTCGCTGGGTCGGTCGTCGACTGGTGCGTGGTCTCGGTGGGGCAGCTCTTTTATTCCCTACGGTGCGTTGTGCTTTGCCCACCAAGACGCCTCCCGCTTCTTTGGCCCGCCGTTTCAAGGCTTCTTTGGGTGCCGTACCCCCCAAGACATCACCGGCCACTTGCAGTCCACTGCGTACCGCTTGTTTGCCGATTGCTTTCACCCCACGCGTCACCAAGGGCAGGAACGTTTTGACGATGCTGCCGAGTATGTTCCCAGTCCATGTCCACGTTGCATGCGTGCACCACTAAACACCGGAAAGCCACCCCCGGCCTGTTGGGCATAATAGTCCATATAGCTGCGTGCATCGCACTCGTAAGGCACCTTCATTATGCAAAGTGGGGAGCACGTGCTTGTCGAAAATGAAGTGTCAGCACCACTTTCCCGCGTTCGAATGCCACCGGTCGTCCCGTGTCATCTCTTATATCCACCGTGATCGTGTTGATGTCAGTTTGTCGTACAGGCAGGAAGAGCATGTGGGTGAAACTGTGGGTGACTTGATCGCCATACTTATTTTTAATGGGGACCACCCGTAACAGAGGTGTGTTGATATCGCCCACGATGTGGTTGTCCACCACGTCCGAGTAGACGTAGAGTCCGTACATACCCGACTTCATATCCATCGGGATCTCGCCATGATGTTCGGTGGGACCAGCGAACGTCCGTAGATCGAAACCCAGCATTGGCTGTAGGATAGGACTCAGTACCACACTCGCGTTGGCGGTGACGGTAAGCTGTGCCTTGTCGTTGTGTGCGTTGTAATCGAAGTCCACGTGATTCTTGAAGGGATAGGCTTGGATGGGTTTTGAACTATTCGTGACCTGCCGTAGAGCCTTATAATGCAACAGTCTTGACAGCCCACCGATGAACTCCTTGGGAGTATCGTATTGGCCTTCGGGGAGAGTGAGTCGGGTGTCTTTTCCTTCGTAGGTCACCTCGTACCACACTTCATTGGCTCGCACGTTGTACCACGAGTAAGGGTACTGAATATCTTCAGCACTTCGTCTTCCACCCACTGTGGGGCTGTGGGGGCTACCCCTGGTAATGGCGGCTGTTGGAGCGGTGCTGAGGTCGGCGGTGTGTCACGTGGTGGTGGTGGTGGTGGTGGGGTAGAGAGGGTTGGTTTTGTCCCATGAACGTCATGTACCGTTGAAGCGTCTCATTGTACCGTTGTACTTTCTCACGGTCTCTGTACCCTGGTCTCTGTAAGATCTGTTGCATCTCTCCATCGAGGGTGTTTATGGTCTTCACCGTAGGTGGGACAGGGTAGGGCGATTGGAGGTTTTGAAGGAACCGTGGTTCGACGAGGACCATTTTTTTCGTGTGGTTCATTGTCGGCCGAAGAGTCCACCCAATACTGGACCCAACACGGAAGCGGCCAACGGTGCTAAGATGGCCCCGAGAAAGCCGCCTTTCTGTAACACCTTTTTCTTTTGTGTTTGTGGGACCCGCTTATGGACTAGGGTTCGGAGACCTGTCTTATGCTTGGCCAACTTGGTCTTCTGAGCCGGAGTCAGTGGTACGTTGCCTTTTAACAGGTTGTACCCGATCTCGCACAGACAGCGTACAAGGTCAGGGTCCGCACCGCGTACAATGGTTCGGACCAACTCGGGTTGGGCCGTCTTCAATACACGGAGCGTGGGAGCGTGCTTCCGTACTCGCGCAGACATCATGCACAACTAATGGCAGAACCCACAACTCTGCTCTTTTTATCCACCTCAGAGACAAAGTCAACCCTGCTGTGGTATTCATTCTTTTTATTATCTCCATCATCAAACACACACACATCCAGCTGGGGGCGCCACTGTGGGTGTGTTTACATTATTTTTGCAAGTACACGTGGTGGGTCTCCCCGGGAAAGATGCCGGTCCGTAGTCGAAGGTGGTCGGGGGTGGCTTGCTTGAGGTCGAAGAGCATATACCCGTGCTGAGGGGTTGTGGCATCTTTAAAGGCTTCCAACGCAAACGGTGTGCGGCCGGGATATATCTGTCTCGCCAGGTGCAGCAGTTGAGTGGTATCTCTCGGGTTTTTGAAGACCACCAGGTAGTGGGCATTTAAGCTAATGTTCCGATGTTCTTTGTTTTTACTGAACAGATTCTGCACAATGTAGATGATGCTGAGCCGTCGATGGTGGCTGCCTTTGGTAAAGAGTTGGGTGACCCGCGCATCCGTCTCCGCCATGAGATCATCCAGAACCACCAAGGTGTCGGGTTCCAAATCGGCCAGGTTGGGTAGGCCTTCCACGAACGTGATGTGGGGCATTGCTGCATACGCTTCCTGCCATTCTCCGTAACACCACACGACTCGGGCAATAGGTGGGGTGATCATGCTGTCGGCGTGTTGAAGGAGCTTCCGGACGAAGTCCGTTTTGCCGGAGCCCGTGGGTCCTGCGATGAGACACGTGAAGGGATGCTGCCACCGTGGGTCCATGGTTCGAGGTGTATCCGTTGTCGTGGTAACCCGCTCTTGTAAATTTGGTACGAGTGATCTGGAGTGGTGGTGGGTACAACGTCGGTCGTTGTTGTCTGTACACTGTGAGTGATGATGGGGGTGGGTACAACGTCGGTGGTCGTTGTCTGTTCACTGTGAGGGATGAAATCTGGTGGGTCTTGAGACGTAGTGGGTGTTCTGGGTGTAGGTGTAGAGCTTGGTGTGGAGCTCGACGTGGCTTGTACACGGGGTGTGGTGGTGGTGACTGGGCTCGATACGGGGTTGACTGGTGCTCTCTGTAGACCGGTTTCGCTGCTGGCTGGTGTTCTCAATTGGTTAAGTAACGTGCTGACATAGGCTACGTCGTAAAACACACCTCCGTACAGCACACTCAGCAGGGTTAGCACTATCACCACAAAGCCCACTTGCGCTTTGCGCGTTTTGGGAGACGCTGTGTTCAGAGACAGCTGCTGTTGGTCCATAGCACTGTGGTCGGACGTGGAATGAAGGAGGACGGCAGTGGTGTCTGGCTTTATAGTCGTTTCACCTGGTTGGCCGCGACCCAGGAATTGAAAGAACTGGGCCAGCCTTGCCATTTGACGAAATGAAACAGTTTGCCACGTCGACGTTCCGTTTTCAAAATCTGCTCCACCGTGTAGTAGTCTTGCTGTGTTTTTACGACAGGCTGTAATTCCGTCTCGTAAAACGTCCCTAGCAACGGTTCGCCTTGAAGATCTTCCAGTTCATAGACTCGCCGCTGTCGGGGTAGGCGCCGTTTAATCAGGAAGTGCTCATCGCTCCAGTTGGGCAAGTAACTTTTCTCGAACTTGCCCTTGACTTTACTGATCCGTACAGGGTCCCCGACCTTGTACACCGCCTTCGTCGTTCGCTGCGATGGCCTGGGGTACAAGACACGCCGGACTTGGGCTTCATTGCGTTGGGTCACGGTAATGGGGGCTCTCTCTATACTCCGATGATAGGCTCGATTGTAACCACTCACCAGTTTCGGGAGAACATCGATGTACCGCCTTGTATTCTTATAGGTGAAATATTTATACATGCGGCCTTTGAATGTCCTGTTGAACCTTTCCACCACGGAAGCCTTGGTCTCGTTGTACGTATGGAAGAAAAACACCTTCTGGGCTTTCAGAAACTGTTGGAACGGTCTGTTGAGGAATTCCGTGCCTTCGTCGGTTTGCAAATACAAAGGTTTGCGCCCGGTCTTGAAGATGTCTTTGAACGCCGCTATGAGATTTGCCCCCGTTTTCGTCCGGATGGGTACCACCCACGCATACTTGGATAGGATATCGATGCACGTCAAGATATACCGATTCTCATCGTTGTGTTTGGCAAAGGCGCTCATATCCACCAAATCCGCTTGCCACTGGGCATCTATTCCTCCCACGATGACCCGGTTCCGTAGAAAATGGCGACGGACAGATCGATGTAAGGTATAGGTGTCTTGTCTTCTTAACCAATCTCGGACTTGGGCACGTTGTACCCCCTGGGGTTTGGCCGCTCGATAGAGAGCCGACAAGGCACTATAGGCCGCCGGACTGTCGGGACTGTAGTATGAGTTATCCAACACCTTCTCCCAGCGCTTCATGGTGACAAAATGATGATGCACCCTGGCTCTATCGTTTATTTATAACGGGTATATCTTGGGCCGGAGTTTCTTTCTGATTTTCTTCATTGGCTTTCACAGTGTCCATGGTAAATGACCAGTCCAACTCGTCTGATGACCGCTTGATAAGCACTTCATCCACATCTACCACGGCATCTTCCAATGCAGACCATAGATCAGGGTGAAGGGTAAAATGCACTGTACCCCCATCTAGCCGAGCCAATTGAGCAAAGAAAGGGCCGCGTCGGATGTACACATCGTGACACAAGTGGATGAGATCGCCGTCCAGTTCACCAGACAACACCCGTTTGAATTTGGTCCAGCCCTCTCGGGACAGACGAATGTGAGCCGGGCACGGTTGTGTAGGATCCGTGTCTCCCACCTCCTCCATGATATCGACCGTATCCGCATACACGTGCAGGAAAACCTCGGGGGTCAAGCTGAGATACGCCAGTATCATATGCTCCGCCATGGTCAGTACGTGAATGGTACCAGAGTTGACTGTCTCTCGTATTTATAGGGAGAACCCCGTGAGATCAAAAGGATCAGGTGGTCATATCACTGGGCTGACTGAGTCTAGCCGGGTAATCAATGGCATCGTCGTCGGGTTCATGTAGTTGTTCATTGGGTTCTGCCGCCGATTCTCTCAGGGCACGAGCCCACTCCAACTCGTCTGATGACCGCTCGTCCGGTGTAAACAGCTGGTCCACAATAGGCACCACTTTCTCGAAGGCTGTCCACAGGTCGGGGTCTAGGGTGAAGCCTCGCGTAGGGTCTTGGTAGCGGCCCAGGCGTGGGAAGAAAGGTCAACGGTATACGTAGATGGCATTGTCTATGTGGATGACGTGTCCATCGAGCTCGCCGCTCAACAC
This sequence comes from Hanleya hanleyi, assembly GCA_036873755.1. NCBI lineage: Eukaryota > Metazoa > Mollusca > Polyplacophora > Lepidopleurida > Hanleyidae > Hanleya > Hanleya hanleyi. The sequence continues at coordinate 53,498 of JAVTVY010022220.1, forward strand.
CCGTTTAAATTTGGTCCAGCCGTCACGAGGTAGCGTCACCGTATTCGATACGGTCTCAGCGGGCGACCAGCAAACTCCACGGTCTTCCACCAGGGTGACTTTATCTTCATAGACGTGTAACCCCACCCGGGGTGTAAGGGGCAGGATGGCTCGTAGGATGGGTGACATGCTTGGTCCAATCACGATCGGTGAATGACACACACTCTGTCTGACCCTCGTATTTATAGTCCCCACTGTCAATACCACAGCGCCAGGGTCAATAGGGCACAGACTATTGTGAGGCCAACCAGCCGGCGCTGGTTCCGGCGTGAGCGCTCCTGGTCCATAGCGCGAGCATCAAGGATGGCTGTCATAGTCCAGTAGTGGTGAGTGATGGCACGCCTCTCCATCGAGTGCACTCTGTGGAGGACCGCTTCTGTGAACTCGTTCAGGATCTGGCGTCGTCCCTCGTTGTCGTCGCCATCTGCAAACATGGACCGGACCACTGCTCGGTAACCCGTGAATGAATTCACCGCGGTGACATGCTGTAAAATGCGAGTCGCATAGGGCTGGATCTCCGTCATGGCTCTGCAACCGTAGAAAATGAAGGTGTGTGATCCAGAGAGACGTGTTTTATAGACCATGTCACACATGCGCGCCTAGACGTCGGGTGTAGTCCGTGATACGTACTATTCTGATGGGTTAGTCCAAAAAAGAGAACAACAACAACAACAACACAGATTACAGGTCATCCTTTTTATTATGCGTGAACATCATAGGAATGTACTGACCTGTCTGTGGGGGTTTCCCACAATGGTGTTCACCTTCGTGTCTTTTCGGGTACGTCCGTGTCTTTTCGTTAAAGTCCGTGTCTTTTCGGTAAAGTCCGTGTCTTTTCGGATCGGTGACGTCCGTGTCTATCATCCGGGTACTTGGTGTCTGCGCAATGCGGCTCAGTCGTACACCAGTACACCAGTCTCGATCCTCGACTTGGGGTAGAGTGTGCTAAAAATAGATGACCAGCTAGCGTGCTATAAAAGGGAAGCGGCCTTGCCGTTTCATCAGACTCTCTGTCAACCATCAAGATGTTCACTTGCACAACTTGCCAGAAGCAGTTTACTCGTCTAGATAATTTACGACGCCACGAGGCCTCCACCCACAACGATGGACTGTATACTTGTATAACCTGCGCACGGTCATTTAATCGGGAGGATGCTTTACTGCGCCACGAACGCTCATTCCACGAGGGCGCGACGGAACAATGTAAGGATTGTGGTCAACTCTTCAAACGACGCAGTCAGTTGAGACGGCATCAGCGTTTGATTCATGCCCCGTCTCCACGGTTTTGGCGACAACTTCCTACTGAAGAGGAGCCGCGGAAGGTCAGACCCAGTGAAGATAAGCCCGGGGAGACGAACGCCACTGGTGATGCGATGACGGAGAGCCCGCCTATACCCACAGTTGGGAAGAGCCTGGATTTCCAGCCGGACCCCACCGTTACGGTTTCGAGTGATACGTCATACACCGAACATTTTCTGGACGAGCCCATAAATGTTCCTAGCGATCTCTTACCCGAATATCATCCAGAGAGTGACATCTCTCGGCGCCATTGGACCATGACACGGCACTGTTTCCACCGTCATCGTCCTATTCAAGATATCTACAATTTCCCACTGACCAAGCTCACCCGTCTACGCACCTACGTGGAAACCATCTTCAATGACCAACCTACGGCCTTCACGTTAAATGTAGCATTTGGGTACACGGGTGAATTGCGCTATTTCTATTCCAGTGCCATCCACCCAGTGTACGACCAACCGTTTACCATTATTGACCGGAGGTCACTAGAGATGATGCTGGACCAAGTGGAACAATTGGATGTCTTGGGATGGGCCCAACAACAACGACCCAACACCAAGTGGACAGTGAAGAGGATGACCAATGTTACATTTTTCCTTACCAAGGTGATTCACCACAGCCATCGGTTGAATGCGTCACTCGTGCACTGATGAATACCATAACATGTCGTACATACTCTCTATGTCTACATGCTGATCATTGACTTGAGCTCAGTAAACACTTGTACCTAATGTGACGGTGCGTTAAAACATGGTGTTTGATATTTCAATTTTGTTTTGCTGTGAACATACTAAGCATACCCAGGGCGGCTCCCCCAGCCTGGGTATGATGTAACATTGGGGATAATAAACTGTATGAACATTGCTGAACTTGTCGTTATTCATATTGGACCGTCTGACCTGGAGGTGACCTTTGACCTTTTGACCCGCGCGCGCGGGCACTGCCGGGGATGACGCGCGCGCTGCGGCCGGAGAACCCGCGCGCGCTGCGGGGCGCCGGGGCGGGGGCGGGAAAACACCCCGGAGGGTTGAACGTTGGAACTCTTCTGGGTTTGGAGGTAGTTTTAGTGAAAACCGGAAGTGACGTCTGTGCGCAGACCCACCAAACCACGTCCGAAGGTGAACGCCATTGTGGGGGGAAAAAAAACCCCCAGTACATCAACACACACAAACAAGTCTAGACATGTACCCAAGGTCACGCCCCATTTACCCCAACCGGAAGTGACGTCACAACCCCCACGTGACCTGCGCAGCAGAATGGATACGACACCCTAGTGTAACCCCCTCACCTAGGCTTCACTTTGATACCTCATACGACCCCATCGGACCATTATTGGCTTCGCTAGCTCCCAACACGGCTATTTTCATACCCTTGGGCCACCGCGCATGCGCAGAAGGCCGCTATGTCAACCCACTAGTCCAGTGAGATGCCCCTTCACGAATGCTTCACTTTGATACCTCATACGACCCCATCGGACCATTATTGGCTTCGCTAGCTCCCAACACGGCTATTTTCATACCCTTGGGCCACCGCTCATGCGCAGAATGACGCTATGTCAACCCACTAGTCCAGTCAGATGTCCCTTCACGAATGCTTCACATGGATACCTCATATGACCCCACTGGACCAATAGTGGCTCCCCTAGATCCCGAAACGTCTATTTCCATACCCTTGGGCCACCGCGCATGCGCAGAATGACGCTAGTTCAACTCCACACCCAGCCCATCAGATGCCCCTTCACCTAGGCTTCACTTTGATACCTCACTCGACCCCACTGGACCAGTAGTAACTCCCCTAGCTCCAACACGGCTATTTCCATACCCTTGGGCCACCGCGCATGCGCAGAATGACGCTAGTTCAACCCCACACCCAGCCCATCAGATGCCCCCTCACATAGGCTTCACATTGATACATCACTCGACCCCACTGGACCAGTAGTAACTCCCCTAGCTCCAAAACGGCTATTTCCATATCCTTGGGCCACACGAGTTGTCTCCCTTGCGTCAGTGTGTGCAGATGGCGCTATGATCGACGCCGTGATGTGGAAAGGGCGTCCCCACACCATCCTGGAGCCGCCATTTTGTTTGTTGATTTTCTGCGGAGATACACGGGACAATAAACGCTCGACCCTAGGGTGGTACAGATGCTAGACTGATCCTATTAACATGGTACAACACCTATAGATTATGTTTATTATTATTATATGGCTTAGAGGTTTTTTTTGAGGGTAATGTGAGGGTTTTTTCTCCCCGTGACCTCCCCACCGCCTCGTTTGCTCCCTTGCGCCGCCATCTTAAACCCACCACCACCACCACCTCCCACAGGCCGCCATCTTAAACCCACCACCACCACCTCCCACAGGCCGCCATCTTAAACCCACCACCACCACCTCCCACAGGCCGCCATCTTAAACCCACCACCACCACCTCCCACAGGCCGCCATCTTAAACCCACCACCACCACCTCCCACAGGCCGCCATCTTAAACCCACCACCACCACCTCCCACACTTGCACTCAGTGACCCCTGTGACGTCATATGCAAATTTCTGAGGTCAAATTTTACTCGCTTCTCATTGGCTGTCACCTCCTCATTTCCTCCTCAATTATGCAAATTTCTGAGGTCAACTTAACTCAGATTGGGTAGACCCTACTACTCACACTAACTGAAGAGCAAAGCTGAACAGTAGGGAGAGAAGTGCCGTCTAAAAATTTATTTAAAAAGTACGTGTTTTTTTTTCGCGATAAATTTGGAGTTGAAAACCAAAATTTTCTCAAAGTTGGAAACGCATAATCTTATGAATTTTAACATAATATAGCGCTGTTTTTTTTCCAGCGAAACAATTAACCGTTAATTAGTTCAGAAGGCAGATATGATTGCCGCTATTATTATGCAAATGAGATAGATTTATTTTTCCATGTCAATCGATGCTCGGTTACATGTAAAGATGCTTCCATATGGTTTTGAAATTTCATGACGAATCAAACTGAAGTTATTAAGCCAAAACTATGGTGTTCCATTTCGGCCATTATTGCGTCGTGCGTCGCAGGCGACGGGAAGGGCGACATCGCCCACGACGTCGCCCGCGACGTCGCCCTTCCCGTCGCCCTTCCCGTCGCGTTCTTATAATGTTAAGAGATACCACGCAACGCGACGTCGCCCTTTTTAAACGCGACGTCGCCCGCCCCGTCGCGCGTCGCTTTCATCAACGCGACGGGATGAGCGACGTCGCCCTCGACGTCGCCCTTCCCGTCGTGTTCTTATAATGTTAATTGATAGAACGCGACGCGACGTCGCCCTTTTTAAACGCGACGTCGCCCACGACGTCGCCCGCGACGTCGCCCTTTCCGTCGCGCGTCGCCTTCCGGTATTTTAGGACAAAATCGATCTGCGCATGCTTAGGGAGCAGCTATTGCGATGTGGATCGTATGGCGAGGCCGTCATTTCATGAATGATCTCTGCCACTATCGATGAAGAAAATGTCAGCTTGGAATGATACCTGTTATGAAGTTATCTCTCGGAAAGTCTGCAACTCGCTGTGTTGTACTGTACAAATTATATCTTCGCTTCCAAAAACTATACGCAACCCCCACATCCGTACATCGTCTTGAATTTCTTTATTCCCATTGGATTTACGCGTGTATGTGTCTGTGGCTAGTAGTATATAAAGCGTATTACAGCGCGCATTTTGCCGGGGGAGATAACTCTTGTTTGCGGAGGAAATTGCAGAGGACGCCACCAGCGCGATTGACCAAAAACTACCTCCAGCACAAGAGAGCTCCATGCTCTGGGTGACTATAGTTCCGGCAAACTTTGACCTTTGTATTCCTCCGCGGTGATGCGGTTTGGCTGTGATGCGGTCGCGGAAGAAAGCTTCCGCGGAGGAAAAGTAGTCCCTAGACTACAAATACGCTGCATGGTCCGATTGGGCCGAGTGAGGCTCTTTTCAGTCATGTCATGGGTGTTTTCACAGAATATATAAATAAATAAATAAATAAATAAATAAATAAATAAATAAATTAATTAATTTTAATTAATTAATTTTAATAAATAAATAAATAAATAAATAAATAAATAAAAATAAATAATAAAGAAAAGTGAAACTCTATACAACGAACCCGGGACTCGAACCCGGGTCCTCTTTATCCAGAGCCAAACACGTTAACCATTACACCACGAGTCCTGTTGTATATTCCAACGTTAAAAATATGATATATAAATCTTCGGCACATACTGGTGCACTGGTCAATGTTGAATCTAATGGGAAACTTACTTCTATACATTTGCGGTATGGTTGTTCGGATTTATTTTACTCGTCTCATCATGTAGAACATTATGGGAAGTGTTGCGGAGCGAATCGGTGAAGTTTTTGAAAAAAGTCACCGAGGTCTGTATATAGCTCCAAGGGAGACAACTCGTGTCTGGACTATGACAACCACTCGTGGAAGTGTTCGGCAATCTGTAGGGGCCGCTAGTGGACCGATTGGGTCGAGTGAGGTATCAAAGTGAAGCTTATGTGAAGCGGCATTTGATGGTCTGGGTCTGGGGTTGAAATAGCGGCATTCTGCGCATGCGCGGTGGCCAAAGGGTATGGAAATAGACGTTTTGTTACCTAGGGGAGCCACTATTGGTCCGATTGGGTCATATGATGTATCCATGTGAAGCATTCGTGAAGGGACATCTGATGGGCTGGGTGTGGGGTTGAAATAGCGGCATTCTACGCATGCGCGGTGGCCCAAGGGTATGGAAATAGACGTTTTGGAACTAGGGGGGTCCCTAGTGGACCGATGGGGTCGAGTGAAGTATCAAAGTGAAGCCTATGTGAGGGAGCATCTAATGGGCTGGGTTTGAGGTTGAAATATCGGCATTCTGCGCATGCGCGGTGGCCCAAGGGTATGAAAATAGCCGTGTTGGAGCTAGTGGAGCCCCTAATGGTCCGATGGGGTCGACTGAGGTATCAAAGTGAAGCATTCGTGAAGGGGCATCTGATGGGCTGGGTGTGGGGTTGAAATATCGGCATTCTGCGCATGCGCGGTGGCCCAAGTGTATGGAAATAGACGTTTTGGAGCTAGGGGAGGCACTAATGTGCCGATGGGGTCGAGTGAGGTATCAAAGTGAAGCTTAGGTGAGGGGGCATCTGACTGGACTAGTGGCTCGGCCGTTGTCACCATTCTGCGCATGCGCAGGCAGGGAATTCTGGGAAAAGGGTGTGGAAATAGACGTTTTGGAGCTAGGGGAGTCCCTAATGGACCAATGGGGTCATATGAGGTATCAAAGTGAAGCATTCGTGAAGGGGCATCTGATGGGCTGGGTGTGGGGTGGAAATAGCGTCATTCCGCGCATGCGCGGTGGCCCAAGGGTATGAAAATAGACGTTTTGAGAGCTAGGGGAGTCCCTAATGGGCCGATGGAGTTGAGTGAGGTATCAAAGTGAAGCATTCGTGAAGGGGCATCTGATGGGTTGGGTGTGCGGTAGGAATATCATTCTGCGCATGCGCAGACGCAATGCGGAGCTCTCGTCCAATCAGAAGCGAGTATTTCAAATCCGCCACAGAGCTCTCAGCCAATCAGAAGCGAGTATTTTGACCCGGTGCATTATGGGCCATATCCAAGGCATATGTGGTATCAATGTGAAGCTTATGTGAAGGGGCATCTGCCTGGACTAGCGCCTCGGGCGTTGTCACCATTCTGCGCATGCGCAGGCAGGGAATTCTGGGAAAAGGGTGTTGAAATAGACGTTTTGGAGCTAGGGGAGTCCCTAATGGACCAATGGGGGCATATGTGGTATCAATGTGAAGCTTATGTGAAGGGGCATCTGACTGAACTAGCGGCTCGGGCGTTGTCACCATTCTGCGCATGCACGGTAGACCAAGGGTATGGAAATAGACGTTTTGGGATCTAGGGGAGCCAATAATGGTCCGATTGAGTCGAGTGAGGTATCAAAGTCAAGCCTATGTGAAGGGGCATCCAGTCATGGGTGGGTGCATGTAAAATTTTTCCTGAAAAAAAAACGGAACACGGACTTTATCGAAAAAGCCTGGAAAATGTCTATATGGGGTATGGGGGTATATAGGTCGCCGGGCTTATTGGGGCTTGCATTTCAATAGAGTTATCTCTCCCTAGTTCCAAGGTGGGTGTATGTAAAAATTTTTCTGAAAAAATACGGAATATACGGATTTTATCTAAAAATCCGGGAAAATGGCTATATGGGGTATGGGGGGTATAGGACCAATGTTGAACCTAATGGGAAACCTACTTCTCGACATTTGCGGTATAGGTTGTGGAGTCTCGTTTTCTTAGTCTCGTCATGTATAACATGTTAGGAAGTGTCGCGAAGCGAATCGTTGAAATTTTTGGAAAAAGTTCAGGGAGACCCATATAGTCCCATACTGGCTATATGAGATATAGTACCATCCTGGGAAACCTTCTTCTCGACATTTGCGGTATAGGTTGTGGGGTCGCGTTTTACTCGTCTCGTCATGTGGAACATGATGGGAAGGGTCCCGGAGTTAAGCGGTGACATTTTTGGAAAAAGTCACCGAGGCCTGGGTAAGCCCATAGGCCTATAGTGCATGGCTATGGGGCTACAGACCCATACGGGGTGGACGTTTTGGGGTCTAGGTGAGCCCCTAATGATCCGATGATGTCGTATGAGGTCTTATTTTGAAGCTCTCGTGGAGGAGCATCCCACTTGGCTAATGGTTCTTCCGTGATCAATGGTCTGCGCATGCGCAGTCTGGCCGTAGTATAGAAAACATGCATTTTGGGGGCTATGTGGGTGTATATTCAGGATAGAGATGGACCGCTATGGGTTCGAATGGGTCGTGGAAGGTGTCAAAGTGAAACTTGTGTGGGGTAGATTCAGAATGGCGTGTTTTTGAATGCAAGTCGCGTCAATCTGCGCATGCGCAGTTGGTTGGAGTAATTATAGTGGTCATTTTGGGGGCTATGTGGGTGTATGTTTGGGGTAGAGAGGGACCATCCTTGGTCCGAATGCGTTGTGTGAGGTGTCATGTTGTAGCTCTCGGGGTGTACATTCCGATTGGAGGCATGCCCGCTTCATCTGTGACGTCGCTGGTGACATCATTGGCACGAGTAGTAGCGAAAGTGGTCATTTTGGGGCAGTGAAGGAAGGTATTTGGGGTAGAGAGGGACCATCCTTGGTCCGAATGGGTCGTGTGAGGTGCCATTTTGTAGCGCTTAGGGTGTAGATCCCGATTTAAGGGATGTTCGCGTCATCTGTGACGTCATTAGTGACGTCAACAGTACGAGTAGTAGCAAAAGTGGACATTTTGGGGCAGTGCAGGTAGGTATTTGGGGTAGAGAGGGACCATCCTTGGTCCGAATGCGTCGCGTGAGGTGTCATCTTGTAGCTCTCGGGATGTAGATCCCGATTTAAGGGATGTTCGCGTCATCTGTGACGTCATCATCATCAGTACGAGTAGTAGCGAAAGTGGACATTTTGGGGCTATGTGGGTGTATGTTTGGGGTAGAGAGGGACCATCCTTGGTCCGAATGCGTCGTGGGAGGTGTCATTTTGTAGCGCGTAGGGTGTAGATCCCGAGTTGAGGGATGTTCGCTTCATTTGTGACGTCATCAGTGACATCATCAGTACGAGTAGTTGCGAAAGTGGGCATTTTGGGGCTATGTGGGTGTATGTTTGGGGTAGAGAGGGACCATCCTTGGTCCGAATGCGTCGTGGGAGGTGTCATTTTGTAGCGCTTAGGGTGTAGATCCCGAGTTGCGGGATGTCCGCGTCATCTGTGACGTCATCAGTGACGTCATCATTACAAGTAGTAGCGAAAGTGGGCATTTTGGGGCAGTGAAGGATGGATTAGTAGTATGAAAGCGCATGTCGAGCCCCATTGACCTTGCGGCGCAATGCGCAATGAGTATGCATGTGTGTGTGTATGCGTCTGTGTGTGTGTGTATGCGTCTGTGTGTGTGTGTGTGTGTGTGCGTGCATGTGTGTGTGTGTATGCGTCTGTGTGTGTGTAGGAGGGTACACGAATGTATCCTTATCAAGTACTTTAACGTGCAATCTATTTTTGGAGACCTAATAGTGAAAAAATCTTTTGAAATAATCGAACTCCAACTAAGAATGTCATTTTAAATTTGCAAATTCTCTATAAGAAACGATGTTTTTAAAGAAGTTTCTTCTATAAGAAACGATGTTTCTAAAACAGTTTTTGATTAAAAAAGTGTCTTTTGTGACGAGGTTACTATGCAACATTGTTACGACAAGAGCGTTCGTCAACAACAAAAAACATTGTTGCAACATTGTTGCAAACATTGTTGACGATCGCTACAATGTTGCACCACGATCGATACAATGTTGCACAATTATATACACACACCTAATAAGGAACGTATGTGGGCATAGGAGTCTGTTTGTCTGTGTGCATGTGTGCTTGCGTGTACGTGTATGTGTGTGTGTGTATGTTCGTGTGTGTGTCTGTGTGCATGTGTGCGTACGTGTGTGTGTGTTTACGCGTGTGTGTGTGTGTATACGTCTGTATGCGTGTGTTTATGCGTGTGTGTGTGTGTGTGTGCGTCTGATGCGTGTGTGTGTGTGTGTATTTGTCTGTGTGTCTGTATGCGTCTGTGTGTCTGTGTGCGTGTGTGCATGAGCCGAGTTCTAAGAGCCCCGGAGAGAGAACAACAACAACAACAAGGATGACACATGAGAGAGGACCAATACATATGGACACATTTTCATTCCTATATTTAAAGACTCTACCACCACCACCACCAACTCCACCAACACCACCGCCGCACACCACCAACACCACCAAGAACGCCACCAACGCCACCATCAACGCCGTCAACGCCACCACCAACGCCACCAACGCCACCACCGGGCGTTGACGGGCGTCAACGCCCGGTGGTGGTGGTGGTGGTAGCCCCCGTGTGGCAACCTTTGCGCGCCGGGGTCAAAGGTCAGTTCCGGTCACGTGAACGAAAGCGGAAGTGACCTCACAGAGGTCGTATGCAAATGTCACTTCCGTGATCTGAGCTCCACAGGCGTTGAGCTCCAAGAGCTCCGATCCAAGAGCTCTGCCACACGGGAGTTCCCACCACCACCACCGGGCGTGGAGCTCTCGGAGCTCTGCCACACGGGGGCTACCATCACCACCACCACCGGGCGTTGACGCCCGTCAACGCCCGGTGGTGGCGTTGGTGGCGTTGGTGGCGTTGGTGGCGTTGGTGGTGGCGTTGGTGGCGTTGATGGTGGCGTTGGTGGTGTGCGGCGGTGGTGTTGGTGGAGTTGGTGGTGGTGGTGGTAGAGTCTTTAAATATAGGAATGAACATGTGTCCATATGTATTGGTCCTCTCATGTGTCATCCTTGTTGTTGTTGTTCTCTCTCCGGGGCCCTTAGAACTCGGCTCATGCACACACGCACACAGACACACACACGCATACACACACACACACACACGCATCAGACGCATTCACACACACACACACGCATAATCACACGCATACAGACGTATACACACACACACGCGTACACACACACACACGCGTACGCACACATGCACACAGACACACACACGAACATACACACACACATACACGTACACGCAAGCACACATGCACACAGACAAACAGAAGCATACACACACACAGACGCATACACACACACACATGCACGCACACACACACACACCCACACACAGACGCATACACTCCTATGCCCACATACGTTCCTTATTAGGTGTGTGTTTATAATTGTGCAACATTGTAGCGATCGTGGTGCAACATTGTAGCGATCGTCAACAATGTTTTTGTTGTTGACGAACGCTCTTGCCGTAACAATGTTGCATAGTAACCTCGTCAAAAAAGACACTTTTTTAATCAAAAACTGTTTTAGAAACATCGTTTCTTATAGAAGAAACTTCTTTAAAAACATCGTTTCTTATAGAGAATTTGCAAATTTAAAATGACATTCTTAGTTGGAGTTCGATTATTTCAAAAGATTTTTTCACTATTAGGTCTCCAAAATGTACTTGATAGGGAATAGATTGCACGTTAAAGTACTTGATAAGGATACATTCGTGTACGCACACACACACACACACACAGACGCATACACACACACATGCATACTCATTGCGCATTGCGCCGCAAGGTCAATGGGGCTCAACATGCGCTTTCATACTACTAATCCATCCTTCACTGCCCCAAAATGCCCACTTTCGCTACTACTCGTAATGATGACGTCACTGATGACGTCACAGATGACGCGGACATCCCTCAACTCGGGATCTACACCCTAAGCGCTACAAAATGACACCTCCCACGACGCATTCGGACCAAGGATGGTCCCTCTCTACCCCAAACATACACCCACATAGCCCCAAAATGCCCACTTTCGCTACTACTCGTACTGATGATGTCACTGATGACGTCACAAATGAAGCGAACATCCCTCAACTCGGGATCTACACCCTAAGCGCTACAAAATGACACCTCCCACGACGCATTCGGGCCAAGGATGGTCCCCCTTTACCCCAAACATACACCAGGGTCAAAGGTCAGTTCCGGTCACGTGAACGGAAGCGGAAGTGACCTCACAGAGGTCGTATGCAAATGTCACTTCTGAGATCTGAGCTCCACAGGCGTTGAGCTCCAAGAGCTCCGATCCAAGAGCTCTGCCACACGGGAGTTCCCACCACCACCATCGGGCGTGGAGCTCTCGGATCTCTGCCACACGGGGGCTACCACCACCACCACCACCACCGGGCGTTGACGCCCGTCAACGCCCGGTGGTGGCGTTGGTGGCGTTGGTGGTGGCGTTGGTGGTGGCGTTGGTGGCGTTGATGGTGGCGTTGGTGGCGTTGATGGTGGTGTTGGTGGTATGCGGCGGTGGTGTTGGTGGAGTTGGTGGTGGTGGTGGTAGAGGCTTTAAATATAGGAATGAACATGTGTCCATATGTATTGGTCCTCTCTCATGTGTCATCCTTGTTGTTGTTGTTGTTGTTCTCTCTCCGGGGCTCTTAGAACTCGGCTCATGCATACACACACACGCATCAGACGCATACACACACACACGCATAAACACACGCATACAGACGTATGCACACACACACACGCGTACACACACACACACGTACGCACACATGCACACAGACACACACGAACATACACACACACACACATACACGTACACGCAAGCACACATGCACACAGACAAACAGACGCATACACACACACACAGACGCATACACACACACACATGCACGCACACACCCACACACACACACACAGACGCATACACACACACACACACAGACGCACGCACACACACATGCATACTCATTGCGCATTGCGCCGCAAGGTCAATGGGGCTCGACATGCGCTTTCATACTACTAATCCATCCTTCACTGCCCCAAAATGCCCACTTTCGCTACTACTCGTGATGATGACGTCACTGATGACGTCACAGATGACGCGGACATCCCTCAACTCGGGATCTACACCCTAAGCGCTACAAAATGACACCTCCCACGACGCATTCGGACCAAGGATGGTCCCTCTCTACCCCAAACATACACCCACATAGCCCCAAAATGCCCACTTTCGCTACTACTCGTACTGATGATGTCACTGATGACGTCACAAATGAAGCGAACATCCCTCAACTCGGGATCTACACCCTAAGCGCTACAAAATGACACCTCCCACGACGCATTCGGACCAAGGATGGTCCCTCTTTACCCCAAACATACACCAGGATCGAAGGTCAGTTCCGGTCACGTGAACGGAAGCGGAAGTGACCTCACAGAGGTCGCATGCAAATGTCACTTCCGAGATCTGAGCTCCACAGGCGTTGAGCTCCAAGAGCTCCGATCCAAGAGCTCTGCCACACGGGAGTTCCCACCACCACCATCGGCCGTGGAGCTCTCGGAGCTCTGCCACACGGGGGCTACCACCACCACCACCACCACCACCGGGCGTTGACGCCCGTCAACGCCCGGTGGTGGCGTTGGTGGCGTTGGTGGTGGCGTTGGTGGCGTTGATGGTGGCGTTGGTGGCGTTGATGGTGGTGTTGGTGGTATGCGGCGGTGGTGTTGGTGGAGTTGGTGGTGGTGGTGGTAGAGGCTTTAAATATAGGAATGAACATGTGTCCATATGTATTGGTCCTCTCTCATGTGTCATCCTTGTTGTTGTTGTTGTTGTTCTCTCTCCGGGGCTCTTAGAACTCGGCTCATGCATACACACACACGCATCAGACGCATACACACACACACGCATAAACACACGCATACAGACGTATGCACACACACACACGCGTACACACACACACACGTACGCACACATGCACACAGACACACACGAACATACACACACACACACATACACGTACACGCAAGCACACATGCACACAGACAAACAGACGCATACACACACACACAGACGCATACACACACACACATGCACGCACACACCCACACACACACACACAGACGCATACACACACACACACACAGACGCACGCACACACACATGCATACTCATTGCGCATTGCGCCGCAAGGTCAATGGGGCTCGACATGCGCTTTCATACTACTAATCCATCCTTCACTGCCCCAAAATGCCCACTTTCGCTACTACTGGTAATGATGACGTCACTGGTGACGTCACAGATGACGCGGACATCCCTCAACTCGGAATCTACACCCTAAGCGCTACAAAATGACACCTCCCACGACGCATTCGGACCAAGGATGGTCCCTCTCTACCCCAAACATACACCCACATAGCCCCAAAATGCCCACTTTCGCAACTACCCGTTCTGATGATGTCACTGATGACGTCACAAATGAAGCGAACATCCCTCAACTCGGGATCTACACCCTAAGCGCTACAAAATGACACCTCCCACGACGCATTCGGACCAAGGATGGTCCCTCTCTACCCCAAACATACACCCACATAGCCCCAAAATGTGCACTTTCGCTACTACTCGTACTGATGACGTCACCGATGACGTCACAGATGACGCGAACATCCCTTAAATCGGGATCTACATCCCAAGAGCTACAAGATGACACCTCACGCGACGCATTCGGACCAAGGATGGTCCCTCTCTACCCCAAATACCTACCTGCACTGCCCCAAAATGTCCACTTTTGCTACTACTCGTACTGTTGACGTCACTAATGACGTCACAGATGACGCGAACATCCCTTAAATCGGGATCTACACCCTAAGCGCTACAAAATGGCACCTCACACGACCCATTCGGACCAAGGATGGTCCCTCTCTACCCCAAATACCTTCCTTCACTGCCCCAAAATGACCACTTTCGCTACTACTCGTACCAATGATGTCACCAATGACGTCACAGATGAAGCGGCCATGCCTCCAATCGGAATGTACACCCGAGAGCTGCAACATGACACCTCCCACAACGCATTCGGACCAAGGATGGTCCCTCTCTACCCCAAACATACACCCACATAGCCCCCAAAATGACCACTATAATTACTCCAACCAACTGCGCATGCGCAGATTGACGCGACTTGTATTCAAAAACACGCCATTCTGACTCTACCCCACACAAGCTTCACTTTGACTCCTTCCACGACCCATTCGAACCCATAGCGGTCCATCTCTATCCTGAATATACACCCACATAGCCCCCAAAATGCATGTTTTCTATACTACGGCCAGACTGCGCATGCGCAGACCATTGATCACGGACGAACCATTAGCCAAGTGGGATGCTCCTCCACGAGAGCTTCAAAATAAGACCTCATACGACATCATCGGATCATTAGGGGCTCACCTAGACCCCAAAACGTCCACCCCGTATGGGTCTGTAGCCCCATAGCCATGCACTATAGGCCTATGGGCTTACCCAGGCCTCGGTGACTTTTTCCAAAAATGTCACCGCTTAACTCCGGGACCCTTCCCATCATGTTCCACATGACGAGACGAGTAAAACGCGACCCCACAACCTATACCGCAAATGTCGAGAAGAAGGTTTCCCAGGATGGTACTATATCTCATATAGCCAGTATGGGACTATATGGGTCTCCCTGAACTTTTTCCAAAAATTTCAACGATTCGCTTCGCGACACTTCCTAACATGTTCTACATGACGAGACTAAGAAAACGAGACCCCACAACCTATACCGCAAATGTCGAGAAGTAGGTTTCCCATTAGGTTCAACATTGGTCCTATACCCCCCATACCCCATATAGGCATTTTCCCGGATTTTTAGATAAAGTCCGTATTCCGTATTTTTTCAGGAAAATTTTTACATACACCCACCCTGGAACTAGGGAGAGGTAACTCTATTGATAGGCAAGCCCCAATAAGCCCGGCGACCTATATGCCCCCCATACCCCATATAGACATTTTCCAGGCTTTTTCGATAAAGTCCGTGTTCCGTTTTTTTTCAGGAAAATTTTTACATGCACCCACCCATGACTGGATGCCCCTTCACATAGGCTTGACTTTGATACCTCACTCGACTCAATCGGACCATTATTGGCTCCCCTAGATCCCAAAACGTCTATTTCCATACCCTTGGTCTACCGTGCATGCGCAGAATGGTGACAACGCCCGAGCCGCTAGTCCACTCAGATGCCCCTTCACATAAGCTTCACATTGATACCTCATATGCCCCCATTGGACCATTAGTGGCTCCCCTAGCTCCAAAACGTCTAGCAGGACCCATACAAGGTCCAGTTTTCGACACTAGGAGACCACATCCCGACGAAATGGCCAGTTTTCGACACCGGATGTGCCGCCATCTTGAACATACGTGCCGCCATCTTGGATATGGCCCATAATGCACCGGGTCAAAATACTCGCTTCTGATTGGCTGAGAGCTCTGTGGCGGATTTGAAATACTCGCTTCTGATTGGACGAGAGCTCCGCATTGCGTCTGCGCATGCGCAGAATGATATTCCTACCGCACACCCAACCCATCAGATGCCCCTTCACGAATGCTTCACTTTGATACCTCAATCAACTCCATCGGACTGGATGCCCCTTCACATAGGCTTGACTTTGATACCTCACTCGACTCAATCGGACCATTATTGGCTCCCCTAGATCCCAAAACGTCTATTTCCATGCCCTTGGTCTACCGTGCATGCGCAGAATGGTGACAACGCCCGAGCCGCTAATCCAGTCAGATGCCCCTTCACATAAGCTTCACTTTGATACCTCATATGACCCCATTGGTCCATTAGGGACTCCCCTAGCTCCAAAACGTCTATTTCCACACCCTTTTCCCAGAATTCCCTGCCTGCGCATGCGCAGAATGGTGACAACGCCCGAGCCGCTAGTCCAGTCAGATGCCCCTTCACATAAGCTTCACATTGATACCTCATATGCCCCCATTGGACCATTAGTGGCTCCTGGATATGGCCCATAATGCACCGGGTCAAAATACTCGCTTCTGATTGGCTGAGAGCTCTGTGGCGGATTTGAAATACTCGCTTCTGATTGGACGAGAGCTGCGCATTTCGTCTGCGCATGCGCAGAATGATATTCCTACCGCACACCCAACCCATCAGATGCCCCTTCACGAGTGCTTCACTTTGATACCTCACTCAACTCCATCGGCCCATTAGGGAATCCCCTAGCTCTCAAAACGTCTATTTTCATACCCTTGGGCCACCGCGCATGCGCGGAATGGCGCTATTTCCACCCCACACGACACCATTGCCCCTTCACGAATGCTTCACTTTGATACCTCATATGACCCCATTGGTCCATTAGCGTCTCCCCTAGCTCCAAAACGTCTATTTCTACACCCTTTTCCCAGAATTCCCTGCCTGCGCATGCGCAGAATGGTGACAACGGCCGAGCCACTAGTCCAGTGAGATGCCTCCTCACCTAAGCTTCACTTTGATACCTCATTCGACCCCATCGGCCCATTAGTGCCTCCCCTAGCCCCAAAACGTCTATTTCCATACCCTTGGGCCACCGCGCATGCGCAGAATGCCGATATTTCAACCCCACACCCAGCCCATCAGATGCCCCTTCACGAATGCTTCACTTTGATACCTCAGTCGAGCCCATCGGACCATTAGTGGCCCGAGCTCCAACACGGCTATTTTCATACCCTTGGGCCAGCGCGCATGCGCAGAATGCCGATATTTCAACCCCACACCCAGTCCATCAGATGCCCCTTCACGAATGCTTCACTTTGATACCTCAGTCGACCCCATCGGACCATTAGGGGCTCCCCAAGCTCCAACACGGCTATTTTCATACACTTGGGCCACCACGCATGCGCAGAATGCCGATATTTCAACCCCACACCCAGCCCATTAGATGCCCCCTCACATAGGCTTCACTTTGATACTTCACTCGACCCCATCGGTCCACTAGGGACCCCCTAGCTCCAAATCGTCTATTTCCATACCCTTGGGCCACCGCGCATGCGCAGAATGCCGATATTTCAACCCCACACCCAGCCCATCAGATGCCCCTTCACGAATGCTTCACATGGATACCTCATATGACCCAATCGGACCAATAGTGGCTCCCCTAGGTAACAAAACGTCTATTTCCATACACTTTGGCCACCGCGCATGCGCAGAATGCCGCTATTTCAATCCCCCACCCAGACCATCAAATGCCCTTTCACATAAGCTTCACTTTGATACCTCACTCGACCCAATCGGTCCACTAGCGGCCCCTACAGATTGCCGAACACTTCCACGAGTGGCTGTCATAGTCCAGACACGAGTTGTCTCCCTTGGAGCTATATACAAAATTTCACCGATTCGCTCCGCAACACTTCCCATAATGTTCTACATGATGAGACGAGTAAAATAAATCCGAACAACCATACCGCAAATGTATAGAAGTAAGTTTCCCATCAGATTCAACATTGACCAGTGCACCAGTATGTGCCGAAGATTTATATATCATATTTTTAACGTTGGAATATACAACAGGACTCGTGGTGTAAGGGTTAACGTGTCTGCCTCTGGATAAAGAGGACCCGGGTTCGTTGTATCGAGTTTCACTTTTTTTTTTATTATTTATTTTTATTTATTTATTTATTTATTTATTTATTTATTTATTTATTTATTGATTTATTTATTCTGTGAAAACACCCATGACATGACTGAAAAGAGCCTCACTCGGCCCAATTGATTGATTGAAATTGTAGTTTAAGAGCCGCTTCCCATTCGGATTTCGCGGCCCATCAACTTAATGTTTTATTTGGATTTCGCGGTACATTTCTTTGTTTTCTTTTAATATCTTTTCCAGCGCTAAGTATATAAATAAATAAATAAATAAATAATAACAATGAGAGATTAGCAGGAGATATAAATAGAAGTAAATAAGAATCGGTATGTACAAGTTCATAAGTCTCTTTCGGGTTTTTTTGGTTAAGCTATACTAGTAAATGTGAGTTCATTGTAGGTCTAATCGGGTGGATGATTCCTTTGTCTTGGTACCCCTTTGTACGCACAAAGCCGTCCAGAAAAAACTGGGAGAACCATGGGCGTCTTCAGGATTTTTCGAATCGACTTCCCTAACGACGCCCTTGTGAACAGGGTGGGTTCTTCCAGAAATCTGTGCCTGTAACAATTTCTTGGAGTGTGTATTGGGGCACAGGACGGCAGGTCGACGTCCTATATTGTGTGAAAGTCAAAGGATGATATTCTGTGTTGAGGCGTCATTTCGGTGTCATATATGGGGCAGCGTGTCGGTGTGGTTTAGGATTTGGTTTAGGATTTTGGTTTAGGGTCGAGTATTCTGGGCGTTCTTGTGGACCGACGATGATGATCATCATGTTCATCTCCATTTGGTGCTGTTTCATAATATTTGTCGTCATCGGTGTTCTGTTTCCTGGCTGGTCTTACTCGTCTGTGGTCTTCAGTGTGCTGTGCCTGTATTACAAAGAATAGAAGAGTTTGTAGTTTCTTGTTTTCTGGTGTTATTTTTTGCCACCGACTGGCACTATCGTGATATAAGTCACACATGATCAATAGCAATAAATAATTAGGTACTAAATATTATAAATAAAAATATTATTAGAGTTAAAGCCGATTGTGAATGTTTGATATAACCTCCAGTCTTCTGCCCCTGCTAGAAAACCGGACGGTTAACATTCGTTAACGAAGGTTGGAAATAAGGGAACACAATTTGGTCGGAGCTCGTTATTAGGAGCTTTTAATTTGATCAGTGACTTTGTCTATGTTATTGCTATGGCATTTTGATTGGTTAGTGTCCAAATTTGATCAGTCATTTCTGATCACTGACCCTTATTTCCGCCCCTGTAAAATAGTTTTGACTCTAAGCGTGCTACATTTATTCAAATTTGGTCCTAGGTTTCTTTGTGTCTTGGTGTAACCATATAGTATTAAATGGTAGAGTGATAGTCAGTCGATTTGATGTAAGCCAGTAAGGCGGAGTATACTTTGTTTATAAGAGGTGGTTTCGGATTTAATATAGAAGCCAACGACAGAGGGACATTTAAGTTTTTGAGTTCGTTTTCCAGTGTTCGGCGATAGAGGTCATGTTTTGGGCATTTGAGTATAAAATGTTCTATCGTTTCTTCTTCGTTGTTGCATGAAGCGCATAGTGGTGATGTGTTTTTTATTAGCTTAGATAAGTGAGATTTTAGTCCTGTTTTGCCTAGTCTTAATCTTGTGATGATGCGGTCGTCACGTTTACTGTCTAGTTGGAATCCAAAACTCCTTCTTTTCCCCTTATCTAGAATACTATGTAGCCATCTACCTCGGTTTTCTTCGTTCCATTCCTTCTCCCATTTACTATCTATTCTGGTTTTAATGATAGAATTCAGTTCTTTGGTTCCTAGTCCTATATGCACGTCAGGTGCTGTCTTGGTGAGGCTGTCTTTGGCTGTCCTATCGGCCGCTTCATTTCCCCTAACGTCCACGTGGGCGGGAATCCAAGCTAAAATGGCGTCAATGTCATTGTCTCGTATTTGTGTACATAAAATTTCTATTTCGTGTATGAGGTCAGGTCTGCTGTCGGATTTGGAGTTCTTTATAGATACCAGTCCGCTTAAGGAATCGCTAAGAATAACGATGGAAACAGGTCGGTTCTGAAGAATCCATTCGAGAGCCTTGATTATGGCGACTAATTCAGTGGTGTATACAGACATATTGTCTGGTAGTTTGAAACCTTCGTGAATGTCAAGTTCTGGTATAACGAATGCAGAACCTGTATTGTGACTTGTGTTTTTGGAGCCGTCTGTATATATTTTCAAGCGATTTTTCCAATGTGTGTCAATATATTCGAGGGCAGTGACCCTTATATGCTCTGGGTTGTCCTGTTTGGTGATGTAGCTATGTATATTCGTGTCCACGTGTGGTGTGATTAGTTGCCATGGTGGTCTATTGACCTTGTCAGTGTCAGAGATACAAGAGATTGGGATGTCGTGTTCTTGGTATAATCGCTCTATCGTGTAACCGAATGGCGCGGAGTCTTTTTCCCATTTCCTTTTTAGGAATTCGTATTCGGTTTTTGGGCCAAAAATTTTGTGGCATGGGTGGTTTTCGCCCTTGGCTATTGTTTTCCCTGCATATTTCATTGACAGCTCTTCTCGTCTTAAATGTAAGGGTTTTTCATTAGTTTCTATTTGTAGACTACATAATGGAGTTCCTTTTAATGCCGAATACTGGATGCTGTCTATTCTTTTCAGATGGGTCTTGCATGCTGATTGGTAAGCGATTGAACCATAGTCTATTTTGGATCTGATGAGTGTTTGATATAATTTGATTAAGCTATGTTTATTGGCCCCCCAGTTGGTACCCGATACGCACCTCATAAGGTTCAGGTCCTTGTTACACCGAATAATTAATTGGTCGATGTGGTCTTTCCAAGTGAGTTTTCGGTCGAAGTTTTCGGCCCAATCGGACCATGCAGCGTATTTGTAGTCTAGGGACTACTTTTCCTCCGCGGAAGCTTTCTTCCGCGACCGCATCACCGCGGAGGAATACAAAGGTCAAAGTTTGCCGGAACTATAGTCACCCAGAGCATAGAGCTCTCTTGTGCTGGAGGTAGTTTTTGGTCAATCGCGCTGGTGGCGCCCTCCGCAATTTCCTCCGCAAACAAGAGTTATCTCCCTCGGCAAAATGCGCGCTGTAATACGCTTTATATACTACTGTGGCTTTTCTGTGTGCTTTTATGTGTTTGTGTTTTTCAATTGTTCTTACAGTATACCTCCTTATGTGACCACATTTACCAGGCCGTTGAAAATATCCTTTTATTTACTGTTGTCCAACACTGTATACCGTTACTTAACCTGTCACGTCCCGACAGATTGTAGTGTAGATCTATAAGCTTTCAATTTAGCGGAGAGAGATAGTCCTATAACTCTCAAAAAGAAAAAAAAATTATGATGGAATTGAAGTTATTTTGTTCTTTCTACTCTTTCTAAGAACTGACTGAAGAATATTAGTACTTCTGTACTCTTTAAATCGTCCGGCATTTCCACGATCGTTCTAGACGATTGAACTTAAAATTCAGGACGAATTCTTGGAGTTCGAGTAAGTTGCTCTTAACTGCAGAGATTCTTTCCTCATTTTCAAGAAATATATAAAAAAAAATCATCCTTGAAACACAACTGTCGTCAAATGGCCTGAACAAAACCTGGAACAAAATCCATGAATTATTTTAAGAGTGCATATCAACGAGATTTGAATTTTTCTTGAAATTGAGGAAAGAACACCTGCAGTTACAAGGACGTAGACAAGTTTTCAGATTTGGGGCGGGGGGGGGGGGTATACCATGACAGCACAATAAGGCGAGGGTCCAGGGGCCGCCTAGGCCCCGGAAGCTCCAGAATCCCAGATGACTGGAGATGCGTTCTTGGCCTTTCCCAGTGAATAAAACTCAACATTAAAACGCACACGTTGTAACCAGTTTTTTTTTGTCTTTTCTTGCTTTTATGTGTGGGTATTTTCTTTCCAGGGTTATTTGGTCATTATTAAACCTCAAACTTGGTCAACACAAAAAACGCTGTGCACACTGATTAGCTCAGCGACTCATCCAGGTTGTGGTTTTGTAGGGAATACGTGTTTTGTACATTTTGGGAGGAATTTATACAGTAGTTTTGTGGGTTCCGAATCACGGTGACTTGCGGATCACTTTCCTAATGAACGCCTTATATTTCTTGCAATAAAGCATCTAAATCTTTTCTATTTTTATTGGAACGTCTGTTTCTGTGGACCCAAATAAATGTCGAACAACCGACCTGCGTTGTTTGTTTCTCGGTCAATTCGGCATGGTAATGCTTCCGGTACCACGCAATGGCAAATTCACGCTGGGACAAAAACGCGTGTGATTTCTTAAGTGTTGAATCCACGAGAAATAAAATGGCTTTAAGTGGTAATTTCAGTATTCGTTTCAGTGACTGAATCATATGAATGGCCAAACACAATATCTAATGATTTGCGATAACCCTTATCTCGCCAGAATTGTAACATAATGCGGCATAATAATTTTAAGTCACAGAACGGGATAGTCTTCACCCCCTCCCCCCCCTTCTCCCACCCCACCACACACATACCAAAGATTTCAAAATTAAAGATTTCATTATTAAAATTGGGGAAATATATCTGTGTGTCCTTTCCTCTATTTTCTGTTGTCCAGATATAGATGCTAAATAGATGTCCGATGTCCATTTAGAGAGTTTATATATTGTAATCTTGAATATGCGAGTAGAATTCGTTCAGCTGTCAGAAACACGATGGAACGTGTGTGTAACTTTCTTAAATTTGAATCTGAATTACATGAGGTATATCAGGTCAGATGGGGAAACATTTTCGACAGGTTTCTATTGAACCAGGTCTGTCAGGTTCAATCTTAAATGAATGGTGTCATCCGTGAACAAATAACAAACTATCGAAATCCTGAGAGAATTAATTTAATTAGTGAGGATAATTTCCGTATATGGCATGGTCAGACAGATCAGGCCGTCGTTGTCTATGAAAAATTTCTGCCTCAGTAATGGCAATCCAACAAAGTCCAGGCATGTGATACATCATTTTTCGCCTATTGGGATATTGGTGATAGATGACCACTCCGGTTTTACAAAAAAAAAAAATATATATATATATATTCTCAGCGGCTGTAACGACCGCTAGATGGCGTGATCCGCTTCTTACCAAAGTGATTCGCAACTGCCCGCGCTGGTGCACTGAGACGGACATGATTTTCTCATTGACTTACAAGTTCGATTAAAGAATTTATACATGCAATTATCGACGACAGATTTTCGTAGAAAATAAGGCCAAGAATCACTCTCAACTCTTAACAACACGAGCGCCAGCAGTCTAGATGTAAAAGGCGATTCGGAACTCCCCTATTAACTGTATGCTTAAAGATGCCTCGTTTCCTCTGCTTGACCACTTTCCCCTCTGACAAACACGCAGTGGGGAATATGTATTTCACAATCACGTCTATTTTTTGTTTGTCTTGCAAATATCTGGGGGGGGGGGAGGAAGGGGGTCCATGCCCCCCTTGTCTACGGCCATGAGTTAAGTGCAAATTACCCGAACTCCAAGAACTCGTCTTAAATTTGAAGTTCAATTGTCGTCAAACGTCTAGTACGATCGTGGAAATGCCGGATAATTCGAAGAGTGTAGAAAAACTAATATTCTTCAATCAATTTTTAGAAAGAATAGGGAGAACATAATTATCACAGTAAAATAACTTCAATTCCATCATAATTTCTTTTTTTCTTCTTTTTGAGAGCTATAGGACTATATCTCTCTGCTAAATTGAAAGCTAAAAGATCTACTACAATCTGTCGGGACGTGACAGGTTGAGTACCCGTATACAGTGTTGGACAGCAGTAAATAAAAGGATATTTTCAAAGCCCTGGTCATTGTAGTAACATAAGGAGGTATACTGTAAGGATTTATTTATATTTATTTATTTCATTACAAAGTCAACAGGCCAGAAGATCCAATAACAGACTTCGGAAAGTTTAACGAGCTTACGTAATTGTATAAAACATAAAAGCGGAGATATTAGCGTTGATATAACATGATTTTATATTTGATTGCCTGTTTCTTAAAAACTGTTTTCGTATTAAAAATATCATAACATGGGTTTAATAAAAAGTCATTACACAAAACCATTGTTCTTGGGCAGTGGATATCTGAAAAATGAAAACACACAAACACATAAAAGCACACATAAAAGCCAAACACACATCCACGCGTGTACGGATGTGGGGGTTGCGCATATCTTTTGGAAGCGAAAATATAATGTGCACAGTACAACACAGCGAGTTACAGTCGCCCTTCCCGTCGGCTGCGACGCACGACGCAAAAATGGCCGAAATGGAACACCATATAAAACTTCCATTTTTTTACGTCATTTTCTAGATATCACTTTTCCCCTACTGCTGAATATCTCGTCGATTCGAGTCTGCATAATGCAAAAGTTTAAAAGGTGAATTGCAAAGCTTTTTTTCGTAATATACTTAGAGTGAAATTAACGTGAGATTATTTGTATTTAGAATTAAGTTTGTGTTTGGAATAACACTGAGTTAATATGTATTAATTTGGAATTAATGTGAGTTTACTTGTATTTGGAATTAATGTGAGATTTTTTGTATTTTCCTAAGAAGTAGGCTACCATTTGCAAATTGTCCGGTAATGAGTGAGTGAATGCATGAGTGAGTCACTCAGTCCATCCGAATCCTTTCGTCGGCAAAATAAGGAGAACCGTTGACATTAAAACTTAATTTTTGGCACTAGGGCATTGTTACCAGCAAGTTCTGAGCTGACCGAATTCTGAAGAAAATTCGATTTATAATTATTCTTTTATTATTTATTTATGGCTCAGCGAGTGCACTGTCATGCCCATCGGGAACCCTTGGCTGTACGTTTCACTGTGACTTTTGAAGGTTCCCTGATACGGCATATCACGTTGAACACACCGGTTCTCGTATGGCCTCGTGCTGTACTGCTGGGCTGATAAGTATCCAGAGTAATAGGAACTGATGGCGATAATTGTTGCTACGCTAATGACTCACCAGCGGTGACGTCTGGGAAAGTTAATAGTACCCAATATCAATTAGAGTCTGCTATATAAATTCTCACGGTACCACATAATGCCCCCAAATCATCTCTCGAGTACACACTCAAATCATATCAAACCCTACTTCATAGGTTCTGTGACGTTAGTCACATTGCCATGTGAAATTAAAGTTATTTTATATCATGTCAACGAACATTGTGTCATGTATTTTGACATTCTGTTATTAACTCCGTTACCCTTACTCAACTCCGTTACCCTGACTCAACTCCGTTACCAGAACATAAATGACAGTTTCCATGGCAGACGTTAGTAGAAAGAGAAAAGACAGTTGAGGGGGAACATGGACGCTGGAAGCCGATGACGTCACTTAAATAGGTCGGAGGGTTATAAATACGAGCAGGTGTACGGAGAGTTCGAAGCTATTTTGATGGAGGGTTATAAGTGCGAGCAGGTGCACGGGGACGTAGAGAGTGCGAAGCTACTTTGGTTGACTCGGAGTCGTTGAGAGTACCTAATTTTACTACATATCTATACGTATTCGGTTATTTATACGCGATGACATCATGCCACGTCCCCCCCGAACCTATATAAACAAGCGCTCTCGTCTACCGTCCTAATTTAACTACAATTCTATACAGATTCGGTTTTTTATATCATGCCACCTTCTCCCCCGAACCTATAAATAAGCGCCCTCGTCTACCGTCATCCTCTAAGCTCTCCATCTCGAGCAATCTGTTGAAATAGCTATGCTCATCATCCAGGTTATTTATACCTCATGTGTACAAAACAGAACCATGCCTGCAATGATATGACACTTTACCAACAATGATTTATTAACATACAAGTTAGCCTGCATATACATGTACAAAACAACGTATGTTTAATGTAAAAACCTCTTTGAAATTTCCATGTATTCCATAATTGTATACATCATCTCTTTACACCTCCATTATAGGGTATATTTTAATGTGATTATATCCTATCAACGACAACAATCTACCCCTCCCAAAGCTTCTAACCCATCATTTGTAATATCTCTACGCAAGGAAAAAATTTCCACTACATACTACTACCAGGTTTCGCAATTTGTTATAACCATTTTATTTTTTCAGTATTAATTCTAACGGCGCGTGCAATAATGTACTTAGCTGTGTTTAACAATACCCAAGTATACATAGCTTGTTACCAGAGTTCAAAGTGTGTAT
This sequence comes from Hanleya hanleyi, assembly GCA_036873755.1. Classification (NCBI taxonomy): domain Eukaryota; kingdom Metazoa; phylum Mollusca; class Polyplacophora; order Lepidopleurida; family Hanleyidae; genus Hanleya; species Hanleya hanleyi. The sequence continues at coordinate 80,050 of JAVTVY010022220.1, forward strand.
GATTATAACATACGGTACAGTGCACTAACGTTAAGCACGCAGCACATGTAACACAGGTCAGGTTACCGTATAGCTCAAACTCCCAGGCCTGCGTTATTTTTAACCGCATAAAGAATAATGTGCAGGTACTTACGGATGGTAGATATCTTCCTATAATGACGTACGTCCCAGTATCAAATGAAACCATAAAACTGCTTCGGAATTCATTATCAATATTTCAAAATCACACAAACGAATGTTCTTGAATATCCACTTAATGACACAATGCATATTCCTTTAAATCCAGAACTGCACACTGTTAGTCAAGGGATGGATAGCCCCTAATAAGTAGGGTCCACATTATACTACAGAGCGCTCTGTAATATGAGACCATTTTTACTCCTCGAGCAAATTTTGCCCGAAGGGTATTGTCGTCGTTGGCATCGTCTGTCTGTCTGTCCGTCTGGCTTTCTTGTGAACACGATATCTCAAGAAGAATTATAGCCAGGCATTGTGAATTGATACCACATATGTATTGGGTGAAGGGTCAGAAGCCTATTAAAAATGACCGACCTTGACCTATTTTATCAAGGTCAAATTCTAGTACTTGCTATATTTTTGTTAGGATTGAAGCTAAGGTCTCCAAATTCATATTAAATATACAACTCGTGATTGACTAGAAGTCTATCCCAGTTGACTGACCTTGACCCAATGTTTATAGGTCATATACTGTTTATTGTGATATGATATGATAAAATAAAGCTAGGCTTTCCAAATTAATACTATGTATACATCTGGCGAAGGTTCAGAGGTGTACTGAACATGACCGACCATGACCTATTTTATCAAGGTCAAATTATAGTACTTGCTATAATTTTGGAAGGATTGAAGCTAGGGTCTCCAAATTCATATTACTTAAGTAACTGGTGATTGGCTAGAAGCCTATCGCAGTTGACTGACCTTGAGCTATTTATTCAAGGTCATATACGGTTTATTATGGTCTAGAGAATATTAAAGAAAATAAAATGATCTACTCTATAATTGTAAAAATAATTAGGGCCGGCCACATCTTAGTTCACAAATTAGTCATTCCACAAATAGATGTTTCCCACATATTTTTGCTCGTTGTCTGGATAACCTTCACCTCGAGTCTAGAACACATTAAGTACGATCTGACGCCTAAAAAGTTAACTAAATCATGGTCTATGGGAAACAACTCCGCATTAACCGTTTTCAGAACAACACTGTGGTCTGGCTAACAATTTTGTTTTCATTTGAGCAGTTTAAAATGTACCTGATGGGGGGTTAATATTTTATTAAACAGTGTGAAAGGTAACCCTGACGTCATCCTACACATAGTCAGTCATAGGGTCGATTTGATTTGGTCTGTGATGGTTCAAGATTTAAAAAAACAGCCTGGTTTTTTAACTCTTGAACCATCACAGACCAAATCAAATTTAGGTCAAATTGTCACTGATGATGAAATATTCTACATCAACCACCCGGACGGGTGAAAGTTATATGGCACACGGTACATAACAGAGAATGACCTCGGTGTATCCTGCGTTTATGCTGTAACATGCATCTCCTACTGGCGAACGTTTTGGTACACCGATCGCACTGGGTCGTTGTACTGGGGACGAGACGACCGCACTCATTCAATACATAAGGCTGCATGGCGCAGGTGCAGGGTGCAGGGTGCAGGTGCAGGTGCAGGGTGCAGGCTGCAGGCTGCGGGCTGCAGGTGGTCGAGTTTAGATGGGTATATGAGAGTGAAACACTGCCCAACAGATATTTTAAGGTTATAAGGTGTAGATGAATGAACTAACATTGAATAAAGTAAATGCGATAGGTGTTCAAAATTATATAGATACAGCAGGTTTAAATGAAATACTATATATTTGGTGATTTAGACATGTTTGACGTATAACATTTATATAAACCATATTATATGAATCTTTCGGTGATGGGAAAAATGAGAGTCAGGGTATGTGGTTTTATTGGTGTCTAAATGACAATGATAGAGAGGATTAAATGAATCTTAAGGAAATAGAGAAGAAAGATAAATATACTGGGATATGCGATTAAAACAAATTTGGAGAATTACAACACATATAAGGGAAGTGGGAAGAGGTGCCGACATGCTGACTGAGTCACATGACTTCACAGTATAGTCTCCCGGTTAACCTATATTCTGAAGCACATACCAAGAATCTTAACGATTCGTGATATGTGTTGTATCTCAGGTACGCTTTTATTGTACCTGTTGATGTGGCAACTTGGATGACATGACCACACGGTCCCTAGCACCGGCATAAGCGGTATTAGATACAAATCTGAGAGCTATGATGGAAATGCATGACAGCCTGGTTTTTTAACTCTTGAACCGTCACAGACCAAATCAAATTTAGGTCAAATTGGCGCTGATGATGAAATATTCTACATCAACCATCCGGACGGGCGAAAGTTTTATGGCACACGGTACATAACAGATTACAACACATTTATGCGTTTATGCTGTAACATGCATCTCCTACTGGCGAACGTTTTGGTACACCGATCGCACTGGGTCGTTGTACTGGGGACGAGACGATCGCACTCATTCAATACATAAGGCTGCATGGCGCAGGTGCAGGGTGCAGGGTGCAGGTGCAGGGTGCAGGCTGCAGGCTGCGGGCTGCAGATGGTCGAGTTTAGATGGGTATATGAGAGTGAAACACTGCCCAACAGATATTTTAAGGCTATAAGGTGTAGATGAATGAACTAACATTGAATAAAGTAAATGCGATAGGTGTTCAAAATTATATAGATACAGCAGGCTTAAATGAAATACTATATATTTGGTGATTTAGACATGTTTGACGTATAACATTTATATAAACCATATTATATGAATCTTTCGGTGATGGGAAAAATGAGAGTCAGGGTATGTGGTTTTATTGGTGTCTAAATGACAATGATAGAGAGGATTAAATGAATCTTAAGGAAATAGACAAGAAAGATAAATATACTGGGATATGCGATTAAAACAAATTTGGAGAACTACAACACATATAAGGGAAGTGGGAAGAGGTGCCGACATGCTGACTGAGTCACATGACTTCACAGTATAGTCTCCCGGTTAACCTATATTCTGAAGCACATACCAAGAATCTTAACGATTCGTGATATGTGTTGTATCTCAGGTACGCTTTTATTGTACCTGTTCATGTGGCAACTTGGATGATGTGACCACACGGCCCCTAGCACCGGCATAGGCGGTATTAGATACAAATCTAGAGAGCTATGATGGAAATGCTCTGACAACTCGTATATTGCTAATTGGTGAGCTGTTTCGCTGTGATTTTAACGCCATCTATGTATACATGTAGTGCATTAACCTTATTGATTTTAGTGATATACTGGTATACATGTATAAATACTGGTTGAAATTATTATGGCTTGGATGATATGATCTTCTGTGAATAGGTGGCATGAGACTAAATACTGGGATATTTCATCGGGGAAAATAAGGGGATATACTGGTTGAAATTATTAGTGTATATGACAGTCTATAGGATCTTCGGTGAATCGGGCCAACTTGGGAGAATTCAGAAATATCTGATCAAGGAAATGCAGGGGCAGGAAAATTGTTGACACTCGCAAATAAGAAAGAACCCAGACATAGGGGGGTGATGCTAGTAGTAGTCTCCCGTTGTATAGACCCGCCAGATAGAAGGCAATCTTATCGATGCAAATATGTGGATTAAATTTTATCAGGACCCGAGTAGAGCATACTTAAAGCAGGAAATATTAGAAGATAAACATTAGATGTTAAAGTGATAGCCACAATAAAGGCGATGTATTTCATATAAGCTGATTCCCTCATTTTTTGTAAAGCGGTGCTATTATGAATGGAACGATTATTTTATAATCATCGTATTGGTTTGCCTCTATTTCATACAATTCCTCCTCCTCCTGCTCCTGCTCCTCCTCCTCCTCCCTCAAAAAAGTTTGACCTATGACCCTATGACTGACTATGTGTAGGATGACGTCAGGGTTACCTTTCACACTGTTTAATAAAATATTACCCCCCCAATCGATGTACCAAAACGTTCGCCAGTAGGAGATGCATGTTACAGCATAAACGCATAAATGTGTTGTAATCTGTTATGTACCGTGTGCCATAAAACTTTCGCCCGTCCGGATGGTTGATGTAGAATATTTCATCATCAGCGCCAATTTGACCTAAATTTGATTTGGTCTGTAACGGTTCAAGAGTTAAAAAACCAGGCTGTCAGAGCATTTCCATCATAGCTCTCTAGATTTGTACCTAATACCGCGTATGCCGGTGCTAGGGGACGTGTGGTCATATCATCCAAGTTGCCACATGAACAGGTACAAGAAAAGCGTGCCTGAGATACAACACATATCACGAATCGTTAAGATTCTTGGTATATGCTTCAGAATATAGGTTAACCGGGAGGCTATACTGTGAAGTCGTGTGACTCAGTCGGCATGTCGGCGCCTCTTCCCACTTCCCTTATATGTGTTGTAATTCTCCAAAATTGTTTTAATCGCATATCGCAGTATATTTATCTTTCTTGTCTATTTCCTTAAGATTCATTTAATCCTCTCTATCATTGTCATTTAGACACCAATAAAACCGCATACCCTGACTTTCATTTTTCCCATCACCGAAAGATTCATATAATATGGTTTATATAAATGTTATACGTCAAACATGTCTAATTTTCGAACTTATATAGGAGATATCGTAACACTCATCCAATACATAAGGCTGCGTGGTGCGTGGTGCAGGGTGCAGGGTGCAGGTGCAGGGTGCGAAAAGTTCGAAAATTAGACATGTTTGACGTATAACATTTATATAAACCATATTATATGAATCTTTCGGTGATGGGAAAAATGAAAGTCAGGGTATGCGGTTTTATTGGTGTCTGAATGACAATGATAGAGAGGATTAAATGAATCTTAAGGAAATAGACAAGAAAGATAAATATACTGCGATATGCGATTAAAACAATTTTGGAGAATTACAACACATATAAGGGAAGTGGGAAGAGGCGCCGACATGCCGACTGAGTCACATGACTTCACAGTATAGCCTCCCGGTTAACCTATATTCTGAAGCACATACCAAGAATCTTAACGATTCGTGATATGTGTTGTATCTCAGGCACGCTTTTCTTGTACCTGTTCATGTGGCAACTTGGATGATATGACCACACGTCCCCTAGCACCGGCATACGCGGTATTAGATACAAATCTAGAGAGCTATGATGGAAATGCTCTGACAGCCTGGTTTTTTAACTCTTGAACCGTTACAGACCAAATCAAATTTAGGTCAAATTGGCGCTGATGATGAAATATTCTACATCAACCATCCGGACGGGCGAAAGTTTTATGGCACACGGTACATAACAGATTACAACACATTTATGCGTTTATGCTGTAACATGCATCTCCTACTGGCGAACGTTTTGGTACACCGATCGCACTGGGTCGTTGTACTGGGGACGAGACGATCGCACTCATTCAATACATAAGGCTGCATGGCGCAGGTGCAGGGTGCAGGGTGCAGGTGCAGGGTGCAGGCTGCAGGCTGCGGGCTGCAGATGGTCGAGTTTAGATGGGTATATGAGAGTGAAACACTGCCCAACAGATATTTTAAGGCTATAAGGTGTAGATGAATGAACTAACATTGAATAAAGTAAATGCGATAGGTGTTCAAAATTATATAGATACAGCAGGCTTAAATGAAATACTATATATTTGGTGATTTAGACATGTTTGACGTATAACATTTATATAAACCATATT